>APFE031464725.1:94094-181825 GCA_000404065.3 Pinus taeda | reverse complement strand
TCATTATAAGTTTATAAAATGGTCCCTTTCCTTTTATCTTAATAAGAATATAACTAAATGAATTAACTTATTTAATTAAATAAAGGTTGTGCTCGTAATCGAGTCCATCTAACCATTTCCCGGTCAAATTTAGCTATTAGACAATATAGTCGTTACCTCGTTAAGAAATATAGTCATTGGATGTTTTGCTCTGAGTATTTAATATGCAAAGCTAGATCTGATTCTTCAACTTGTCCTGACGATGAACCGCATTGGTTGGTTCAAAACGCGTCGACAAATGAAATATCATGTCATTTACGCCGAAAAATCTCTCATAAATAAATGGAGATCATAAAGACAATGCACCCAATATTTGATAACGAAGTTCAACCAATGTGGGCTATGTTTCCTATCTTGGCTTCAAAGTAGAGAGGCCTCTTCATTCATCTTAGCAAAAAGAAAGGCAAGTACATGGCAAAATACATCATTATACCTCTATTTCTAAGAATGAACTGAAAATGGGCTGCTCAAATCCCAAATCTGTCTGCAATCGTGAAATTCTGAGTAAAATGAGTATAAACTCAGCTATATTCTGCCACCATCAGCTCTCGACCCCCAAGAGAATCTTCAATATTCCACAACATAATATTCTAGAAATATATTGGAGTATATTCTAAGAGATATACCTTGGGAATATTCCATTGATATTCACACCCATTGGGTTCCACACCTAGTTCCATTGGCCTTATCTTCGTTCTACAACTCTGTGTTTTGTCCGCTCTCAGCCCTCCTTCTGTTGTCATTTGAATGAAAAGCGGTTAGTTTAAATATTTTTGTGTTGAAACATATTACAAAGCGTGCAGTTGGTGCACTAGTCATCGGGTTGGGAATAGGTCATTATGGTCCGGTGGGTCACAGGTTCAAACCCCACGGACCTCCTTTTTTATATTAATAAACAACAAAAAGTTATATATATGAATCGTCGTCATTATATAATATATATTTAAAAACATTTAAAACTACATGTTGATACATATTATTAAATGTTGTTTTAAATCGCCCAAACTATCTACCAATTTGTGGGTTTGATAGGCCAATTTGGGTGCCAATTGGATGCCTAGATGCACCATTTGGTTGGGCCATGTGGTACCCTTCCCTTGACCCATGTGTACTATAAAATTTATTGGAACCACCGCCATATTTGGCAGTTCTGCCAACTGTAGTGGTGTTGCTACATTTATCTGGAGCTCCCTAAATTTTAGCTCCCCAGCTACCAACTTTGGCACTGGTCCAAATTTATTTGGTGCCAACTAACCTTTTCCTTTTGCTAGGTTTGACTTGTAACTTTTACTGAGCATAAATTTCGCATACGAACTCGGATTGAGGCATTGTTTGTATCTTTGGGTTTCTTGTGACAAGATATTCAACTTGAAGTTGGTTTCACTGAATTTTGAGGACTTTGATTTTTAGGCCTTTTAGGGATCCTCCTAAATCATGACTTAAATGAGGATGATTCAAAATAGGTTGCCTTTGAGAGAGGCATCCCACCTTTATTTAAATCATATAAAATAGAAGCTTACTGCCTTCAAGCACATTCACTTTGACATAGTGTTCTTTGAGGTTGTTTGGATGGATTAGGAAACTTGAATAGCTACAAATACAAGCAAGGGAGAACCCTCCCTATCTAATTTCATATGGAAGATCCCATGAATACTCAAGATAGGCACACTCTCTTCAAAAGTACTTTTGACGTGATGTGGCATATAATATTTGTTGTTGCTTCAACCTTGGATGCCAAGACGTAGTTTAGATAGCCAGTTACTAATATGTTGTCTTGTTTGGAAAGAACCCTCACTCAACCCTCTAAGGAGCAACTTAAGCAAAATAAGGAACTCTCCTAGGATAAAGCCGTCTTAGACCAACTATTACAAAAGAGGGTATGTACGCCAATGCAATGAAAGTAAACATTAAAGGCCATTATATTTCTTTTCAATTGTGATAGGTTTATGGTTAGGTTACATGTTTTCATCCTTGTAGTTATATAAGTTGATGGTTTTATGAACAATTACTAAGGAATTTCTATGTTTGTAAACTTTAACTTTTTAAAAAATAAATAAATAAAACTTCTCGGTGATACATGAAGTAAAATGTATTACATAACTTGGATAAATGAAGCCCTTTCTTGGTCATGAGTTGAAGGATGATGGTAAGGGACACCTCAAGACCAACCCACCCTCCATGCAAGGCACCATATTTTTGGTCACGTGGAAACCAACATAGTGGAATGTTGTATAGTTTAATGCTCTAGTGCAAGGTGATGGAGGATGTAGCATTCAGTCAAATCCGCGCTAAGGTAAATATGCATATGATGGTGCAAGCTCATCAATGTGGAGGGTGATAAGGGCTCTAGAGAAGAGGCAATGACATGAGAAATTGGATCCAGCATAAACATAGTACAAAGCTCGTGCACGGATAATATGAACCGAGGAATGCCAAGAGATACACTTGGTGTGCATTAATGGGTGATGATGTGACACCATAACAATCCATAAACATTGTTTTAACCCTTAGGGATAAGAGGAGAAAATTGTAATCTTCCTTGAGCGAGTAATTGAGTGTGAATGGATATCTTCCCAGTGTAGTAAAGGCCTCCTTTTCCCTTGATCCACTCTAGTCGGTCCAATGTGATGGTGGTTTCTCAAGGGTAAGTAAAGGATTTTAGTGGCAACATATGTGTTTATAGTCCTTGACCAACCAGGGAGAGGAAGAACTCTCTACATCGATAATAATTTGATAGTTAGGATGAATAGAAGGAATTAAAGGAAGATGTGAGGCATTGTCTGCCCACAGAGGGGGTCTCTAGCTCTCAACATATCATGTGTGTGGAGAGTAGGGGGAAATGGAAGCATAGATAAAATACCAGTGACACTACTCAAGGACAACCAAAAGGAATTGAATGACATTGAGGCCACAATAAATTACAAGAGTTAGCGATGAGGGCCATATTTCGAGGGAGGTTGAATGCTATGTTAGGGATCTTTCCCATACCCATGCATGAGACACCAAAAATTTCAAGCTACTATAAACATATTGGTTAATGAAGCTTATGATTGCTCAATCCTTAAAATTGGGTAGGCAAGAATAGTAGGACTTTAGGAAAATGGTTTGTGTGCTTGAAGGCAAGTTTGAAGCCTTTTATAAAAGAGCCTTTGGCATTTATATCTTAGTGAGGTAGGTGCATGAAAAATATAGGAAAGGAAGGGGAGAGGATGGCCCTCATGACTCTTGTGACTCATCATCCATCGCCATTGATTTAACTGAGAATGATTATCCATTCAACATGCGCAAGCTATTATGGACTCTAACATTGTATTCTTGGAGTTGGTGGTGGAGGAAAGTCCATCACCCCCTACTATCTGATTTTGGTTTTAGTTTGATTCTCTTGCTCATCGTGTCTCTTTGTATCAAGCAAGTAGAAATGTTCTTTTTTGCATACTCCTATTTAGATAGTAAAACAATAAACCATGATAATCATGATGATATCCATCTAATGGAGGTGTTAGTTTCCCTGGTGGAAAGTTGCCACTAGACCTTGATATAATATATTTTATATGTAATATAAATTATTATACTCTTTTTTTTTAACTTTAAAGAAAGGAAAAAATATATAAATGCAATGATGTAAAAATTAATCTTAAAATAAATGAAAATGAAAATTTGAAAAAATTATAAAAAATATATATATAAATTGTAAAAGTTTATATTTCTTTCAAAACTTTTTCAAAATTTAATAAACTTAAAAAAAGGTTGATATATAATTATATTTAAGAGAAACAAATAAATGTAATGTTGTCATTGCAACAACACCCTCGAGATTTTAGCCTATATTCAAATTTTGGAGCCTCCCTTTGATCATATGAACTATAGTTTTGGGTTGCTAGAGTGATCTATGATTTGTTTTCTAACTTTTTAAGTCCCTTTCAAAATAAATCCCAAGTGTCATCCTTTGATTAAGGGAAGTGTCGTCCTTTGTGAAAGGAAGTTTTAGCACATATTTAAGAAGGTAACTCTGGTGCATTTTTTTGCATTAATCAACCCTATCTATTATGAGCATATGCACTGGAATCATTCCTATGGGATTGCACACTTTCTCTTTGTGGTCGATACTTGTGTTGTAAAGTATACCTTGAGTGTCACACTTGGACGTAAGTGTCGTCTTGTTGTCGTTTCAATGAGTACTTATTGTTTTCGAGTACTAAGTGTTTCCTTGTCATGTGGATGATCGTTTATAAGTATGTGATCATGTTCAAGTCATTTTACGTTCTCATTCTTACCCTCTTGTCACATTGATCCCATACTTAGTCATTTTCAGAGATTTCACTTCCTTCGCAACTTGCTTGATCATGGACCAACCTTTTTGCCTCTTGGAACTATGCATTGCATAGTCCTAAGCTGCAGTGAAGTACCCTCTACCTCCTGGAACTGCACACTACACAGTCCTCAAGGAAAACCTCCCTCAAATGCGCATTGCACAATCCTAGTTCTTAATCACTTAGAGTTGCCAGTTGCACTTGCCTAATGCACAGTGTTGATTAGCTCTTGTTTTAGCTTACACATTGCATAATCACAGTGGAGAGTAGAGCCTATTCTGGACCCTTGCATTCCTCAACTGCATAGTTCCTTGAGCCTCTCCTTCTACCACTACGCATTGCCAGTTACAGTGCTCAGTCATGCCTCCCTGCCCCTTAGACTTGCCCACTATGAAATACATGACTTGCCTCTCTCTAAGTCACTGCACACTACACAATCATAATGCCCAGTCTCTCATTCCTTACCTCCTACTCATATTCATTGCGCTTAAGAAGGCCTCTCTCCTCAATCTTGTGCACCGTCCCATCATAGTCAACATGTTGCGTGAGTAACAAGGTAGACTAGGTGATTTCGAAATTAATATTGTCTTGTCATGAGTGAAATTCACTTGTAGGTGTTATGATCTTAACATCACAAGATGATGATTAAGGAGGACATCAAGAAGATGTTGCAAGAAGGCATTTGTGGAGGCAAGCTACAAAGAGAATAAAGAGACAAAGGGACATTTAACCATGACAATTGGATGAAGATCAAGATGATAGAAGGACTCTATATCATAAACAACCCTTTGGAGGATAAAGATGAAGTACAAGCATATCTATCATTAAGATGTGAAGACAACAACAAAAAATATATCTTGGCATTGATACACTATAATGAAGCCTTATGTCACCATTTCCAAGTCACGACTTAAAATGTCACCACAAAAGCCATATGTTGTCATTGTATTTTTCCACTATTTGTGGAATGTAATATTATACTTTCATCAAAATGAGAAAATGTAAAATGTCTGGAAGCCCAAGGGTCCCACATCGAATGTCAAAAGACACTAGAAAGTTCTAAAGTCATGTAGAAGCTCAAAGGTAATATAGGAATTCGAAAAGTCACATAGGAGCTCAAGAGCCATGAGGGAAGGTCAAGAGTCACAAGGGAGGTGAGAAGTCACCTCATTTGTCATAAATACACCCTCAGAGCTCAAGCAAAGGACTTTTCATGTTGGCTTCTCAAGCTAGGCATAGGAGAGAAGATTAGTCTTTTGAGGACCAAGTGTTGTCTTAATGTTCCACTGTTGGAACTACGATTGTATCATTGTAACATTTCATTTTAGGACTTTCACCTAATGATTTGAAGCTCTTAGAGCTGGTGCACTTTCATGCATATGCCGTGAATGATTGTAAGACTATTCTTTTATTGTTTGTGGTGTATGTTTATGTTTCTAGATACTAACGAAAATGAACTATTTCGTTCGCTTTAGTATGCATCTTTGAATCATGTGTCTCTTACTTTCATGATTATTATTTTTTTGTGAACTATTTCGCAAGATAAATAACAATTTTTTCAAATATATGCGTGTGTCTTTACTAATATAGTACTATTACTTTTGTTTTAAAGGCTTACTTTCTCTTCCCTTTCGTGAAAGAACCTTTATACACTTTGCAATTGGATACTTCACAAGCCTAACTTACTTCTTCATCTCGAAAGTGCAAGTGTTTTCTCTTGTTTTGTTTATTGTAGCCAAGGTAAATCATTAAGAATATGGAAGTTGGGCCCATTTCCTAGATGGAGCTCCTATTCCAAATAGTGCGAGGTGTAATTGGGACTTCATATCAGGGAGACCCTCTGTATGTTGGCGGTTTCCAGCAATGTCAACATTCTAGCGCTAGAAGGAGGGCCCCCTTTTAGTTAGTGATAAGTCACCACATACACATAAAGGAAATTATATTTGAGGTAGAAATTATCTGAGCCCAACTCCAAATCATATATATGAGAAAGGAGAATCATCTCACCAAGGTTTGGAGCACACTTATGAAGTCACTTACGAGCAACTCCGACGGATTCAACGTATCACCCGTCAGTTAACTAAAGCTCTTGGTTTACTTCCTGTCACATCCATTCTTCCACATAAGCAATCAAACAAAGAGACAACCCACTGTGGTGTTCTTGTTCCTCAGTGAAAGAGTTGGTCATTACAACCCTTGAAGTTTTAGTTGTCTCACTTGAATAAACTCTTCATCAAGGGGATCTTCCACCACCTATTGGAGAAAATATGGAAGGAGACGGGGAGGCCTTTCATTCTTCGGATGATGAACAACCAAGAGTTAAAAGAAAAACTGAATAATAAAAAAAATTTAAATGATGAAGGAGAAGACTTTGCGGAATTAGAGAGTGAAGAGGAGGAGGAGAACACAGACATGGCTAGAGACCAATTGGATTGGATGGCCCAAGGGCCTCTTGCTCTTTTGGGCAATCTTCATCGCTTACCTAATTTCCTAGAAAATCTGCTTACAAATTATGATTTAAACAAGAAAGTGAAGGCCAAAGATCACATTGATGACCTACACACCTAATGATGTTAGAGGTACATTTTGATGATATTGGTTATAGATTTATTTATTTATTTATTTAATTTTTTAATTTTTAATTTTATTTATTTAATTTAATTTAATTTTTTATTTTTTATTTTTTCGTACACTCTTGAAGGTAGAGCATTGAATTGGTATCATGGCCTTCCGCCTAATTCAATCCATAATTGGAGGGAGTTTAAACAATTATTTTTAGAAAAAAAATGTTGATGATGAAACTCATGCCATGTTACTTACAAAACTTAGAAACATTAAGATGGGGGATAAAGAAAGGGTTAACAATTTTAATTAGAGATTTACACATATTTTGAACAAGTTCCCCATTGACGTGAAACCATCTGATTCAATTACTAAAGTTTATTAATGTTTCCTTGCCCACTAACATTTATGTCTTTGTTAAACGAGGTGCAAGGAAAACTTTTGCTCTTAACTTTGCAGAAGAAATTGATGTGGAAAATGACCTAAGGTCCATTGGGGTCATTACTGACAAGGAAGATTCAATGGACTCAAAGGATGTTGGGAAGAAGTCTCAAGCCTCTTCCACTAAGACAAAAGGGAAAGATCCTTTTGATATGGAAAGCTTGACTAAATCCTTGAAGTTGTTAATGAATGAAGTATTTGAAATCAAAAGGAAGTCAAGCGAGGCTTTACTAGTAACAAGTCCTTTAAGCCCTACTTTAAGAAGAACGTTAATCAACCTGCCAAGTCTGCACAAAGATCTATTGTTGTATTTAATGTCAAGAATTTGGGCATGGATAACTATTGTACCTTTCATCAAGAAGCACATTCTGAAAAAACATGCCCTCAATGAAAACACAACATGAATGTTGTGGTTTTCAATGTCATAGAAAGTTTGTCAGTAGAAGAGTTGTAACACCTCCTCCCACATTTACCCACTTTGACAAGCTCTCTAGGGTAAACATGAGTTGAGTGTCACTATGATATGACCTAAGCTCCAAGTTCTAGTTATGGAAGTGGGGTTGACTAACCGACAACTTACAACCATCCCTTAGGGACTACAGACCACTCAAGAGCCTGCAAACCACCCTAGGTGATCAATCCCTGACTTGGAGCTCTTTTTCACAAGAGAAAATCCCTAACTGCACCCTTGACACACTATGCATGTGGTCAGAAGGCTATAACAACACCCATAGGCTTGCCTGCATGTGGTTGTGACCCAAATTCCTCAGTTCAGTGCATGCGGTCGCGAGATCTATGCCACTTTTTCAAGTAAGCCTCTAGACCAGTACCTAGAACTACATATAACTTTCCAAAATCATAAATAACATGATAACAAGGCTAACCATAGAAAACTTGAACAAAATCTTGACTAGAACATTCCTAGTACATGATAGACACTTTGTCAAACATATGGTAAACATGAAAGCTACAAGTCATGAATGCATATCTGATCATAAACTTCTGAATTTCATCTAAGAATCACAAAGAAGGCTCCAAGCCCTTTCTAACTAGCTACAACAACACTTGTTAGTCCATGCATTCAACAACTATCCAGTAACTCAACAAATCATGAACAAGAGCCATAACTAGAGCACATCATAGAACCAAATATATAACCAACATATAACTAGAATAGGGACCATAATAAATCAACCATAATGTAAACATGATAACCAATAAAAGTGTTCATAAATCACAATAGGAAAATAGCTCTCATTAACATATGAAATCACCGACCAAGTTAGGGATTTCCACGTACCACATGACCATAGATTAGGCTGAACCAAATCTCTCTTTTAGCCTATCACCCCCACGCCATATTCCAAGCATGAATGTGGAATCATAAGAGTTAAGCCAAAATAAAACCAACCAGAGCTTCTAGAGGCCAAACCACCTCAACCCTCAAGCACAATGATCTCACCTACATGGTCCATAAATCACACATCAACTAGATCGATCTCAACCCATGTTGTCCAAGGCTCCAGGAACTAGCAACTCAACCCACAGCCTCAAGGGAACTTGAGATTTTCTAGGGCTCCAGAGCATTTGTCCCAACCCCAAGGCTCTAGGGACTAGTAACTCAACCCACAAACTCCAGGGAAACCCAACCTATTCCAGGGATATAGAGCATTCATTCCAACCCACAACCATAGGGAACTTGAGAACCAATGAGAAAATCCAAGAATGGGGAACCCACTACACCATGTTTATTCATAAATTAGCAAAGCAAGGCTGAAACCACTTTCAATTGAGGAAAATCTGAATGCCAATGACAACACATAACCAACGAACCACATGCATATACCATGCATCCAAAAATCAACAAGGAAATCACACATACAACCTATTACCTGCAAAGTATACCTGTTGTAGCTACTAATTGAAATGTCCCCTTGTTCTCCCTTGTTTTCCTTTGCTTTCTTTCTCCAAATCCAAGTAAATGCTAGAGTGCTCCAAGAATGCTCCAAGTGTGTAAGAGTGTAAGAGCCAAATGCTAAACTGACAAAAATCATCAATTATTTATCTGATGCCTTTTTATTATTGATGTCTCAATTTATTTATTTTTGTTTTCCTTCATTTTTCCTCTAATTTCCCTCGCATGCAAAATTTGTGTCTCTTCATCTTCGTTTTCTCTGATTTTCCTTTATTTTCATAATTAATGCCATGTATTGCCTCTTTTCCTTTGCCAATGCCTTTTCCAATTTCCATAGCCATTAATTAATCCATGAGTGATGCCCAATATAGTGTTTTCTCACCATTCAACTTGGAATATGTGTCCCATGACCTTGGCCTTATTTTATTTACATGGAGAATCAACCAGGGGATGTTACAACGGCATTCAGAGTAGACCCAAGAGATTGATCAACCAACCTCGATAGAGAAAAACACAAGTGCAGGTGTTTCAATTTTCACATTTGATCTTATCTTTAACAATGATCGACAAGGTGTTCGTGAGCCCCCAGCTAGTGAAGCTCCTCCTCAACAATCTACCAAGCAATATAACTTGAGGAGCAAAGGACCAATACTTGAGCAAGATATGAGAAACTAGTTGTTGAGAAAAATCTTACCTCTCGGTAATCTTGCTCAGAGCGCTCAGACTAAATCCAAAAATCTTTTGTCTCAAAAGAGTGCTTCCGGGAATAATAAGAATAAGCATGTCACTTCCAAGGCATTGAACAAAGTTTCACCACCTTCCACTTCAACACACCCTGCCCAACATGAGGACATTGATTTCAACATTCTTGAGGACATGAAGAAAGTTTGTGCAAATATTTCCATTTATGAGTTAGAAAAGTTGGTAGGCCTACGTGAGATGATCATCCAAGTATTTGCATCTTAACCTCCACCGGGTAAGACAATTTATGCTTCCTAAGATTTTCCCATTAAGTTTCTCATTATTCTCAAATTGGTAGTTAATGCATGTAATGTAAATTCTAGATCTACTTGTCCCCCTTTTCTTTTAACTTTTGAAATTTTCAATTATATTGTCTATAATTACCTTGTTGATTTTAGTGCCTCTGTGAATGTTTTGCCTTTATCTATTGCAAAGAAAATCAATACGAAATGGGAAAAGACTAGTGTTAGAATAATACAATTTGATATATCTCTAGTGTAGGAAATTGGTGAATTAAATAATGTTACAATTTATTTATCTGATGATCATAGAGTTCACCTATGTATTGATATCGTTATTGTGGACATTCTGGAACCTTATGGATTTCTTTTAAGTAGATATTGGTCTAGTAAGTTGCAAGGATACTTTGCTATTGACTGGTCGCATTTGTGGCTTCCTTATAAGGGTAGGAATAATTAACTTCGAGTAGAAAGTGGACCTTTTATGAAACATATCGTCACAATACTTGAAGCACCTAACGAGTCGATTTTTTTTGCTCAAGTAATTTTCTAAAGTTGTTTTTTAGAAATTGATCATGGATGTTATCTTGGGCAGTGACCCCCAGTACCACCAGATACAAAGTTGGAACTCTTCCCTTCTAACCAATGACTTTTGTAATATAGATGTAAATAGTGCTAGTGTAGAGACTAACCCAACTGCTACTAACATTTGGACTTTATATTTTGATTGTTTGAAAACATAAGAGGGTTCTGGAGCTGGTTGTGTTTTGATTGACCCTAAGAAGAACAAGTGTCTCATGTAACATCGATTAGAATTTGAGTGCACAAATAACATTGCATAATACACGTAAGGTACGAAATACTATTCATTGTGTCTCACCTAATTTGAAAAACTACCAACAAGAGGTATGACGTCTTATATATTTCTTTCAAGCATTTGATATTAAATGTTCATATAAATAACAATGCAGTCGCTGACACTTTAGCTAATGCTGCTGTTAGGTTGTCACCATTGAGAGATGGTTTTTGTATTAAGATTATTTATAAGCCATATGTACCTAATAATGTCACTAATTTACTGGATTTTAATGATGACCAGTAGACATTGGATTTCATGGCTAATGCTGATGTGTTTAAGGATGTTGTAATTGAAAAGATAAGCATGAAAGGGCTTTGCGGGAATCAGCTGAAGCACATAAAGTGAATCCCATGCCCAAGGGTGTGGTCTCTTTAGAGAAGCTTTATGACCTGCAAAACCACTTTAAGGGATCAATCAATTAAAAACCCACAGTTCCACATTGATGTACGACCAAGTTAACTTGGGCACCAAGGAAGATCTGAAATATGTGAACCTCAGTACATGTTTTTCTCCCCAAGAGAGACAAGCCTTTGTTCGTATTTTTAAGCAATACCGAGATGCCTTTGCATGGACATATGATGATTTGAAAACTTATGATACACAAATTATCCAACACATGATACCCATTAAGGAATGGGTGAAGACATTTCAACAAAAGTTGAGAGAAAAGTTCATCCTATGATTGAACCCCTGATTCTGAAAGAACCGAGGAAACTATTGGATTCTTAGATCATATTTAAAGTTCACCATTCTACCTGGGTTTCTAATTTGGTTCATGTCAGAAAGAAGCATGGGGAAATACACTTATGTGTTGATTTTCGCAACTTGAACCGATCTTCAAATAAGAATGATTATCTAGTGCCACCTACGGAGCAGATACTCCATACAATACCCGGGTCAGGATGTACTCGCTATTGAATGGTTTTTCAGGATACAACCAAGTTCTGGTAGTGGAACACGACAGATTAAAAACTACATTCAAGATTAAATGGGGTACATTCAATTTTCGGCGAATGCCATTTGGACTTATAAACGTTGGTGCTACCTTTCAATGGGCTATGGACATTACATTTCGTGGATTTGATCGGACAAAGTGTGGTCCTGTAATTAGATAATGTTACATTGCTTTCAAAGAAAATATCATACCACCTACATCATATAAGGCAAAATTTTGAGCAGTGTAAAAAATACGATATATCTTTAAATGCAAAGAAGAGCATCTTTGGAGTGTCCGAGGGAAACCTCTCGGGACACATTATAGTTAAGAGTGGGATTAAAGTGGACTTGGAGTGTGTCAAGCGTATTGCTCAAATTCCCTTTCAAATGAATAAGAAAGCCATGCAATCTTTCTTGGGGAAAATTAACTTTATCTAGAAGTTTATCTCTAATTATGCTCATATTATGAAGTCTTTACAAGAGATGATCAAGAAGGATGGAATTTACAAATGGGACTAGAGGGAAATATGCGTTTGCGCAGATTAAGCAAGAAATTGTTGATGCCCCATAATCATATAGTATGAAATTTAATAAAGAATTATTATTCTATACCTTTGCTTTTGATACATCTATTGCAGTCATTCTCAGTCGGAAGGACAATCAAGTCAATGAGCGACCCATATCGTTTATGAGTGTTACTCTATAGGGATAATGTTATGAAACCAACTCACAAAATAGAAGAAGAGATAGATCAACTACAAGTGGAGAAATATTTTGATCTCCATAATGTGCAAAACACACAAAAGTACATATTGCAACTTTATATTTAGAACTCAGTCAGTTTTCATGGTATCGATCACTCTTCTCTCATAAAAAAATGGTCACTTGGTCCATTTTTATGGAGGAAATGATAACACCTTATGAGGATACAAAAATCAACACCTTCTTTAGTCAATTAATAAATCTCAAACAAAAGAGTTCAATGGTAGAGCACATTAAGGACTTCCAAAAATTGAATATTAGAGTAACCGATATTCCATAGGAGCACATGATTAATGTCTTCATAGGGACTTTAAAAGATAACATCCAAGATGAGGTTTGCCTTTGGGAACCCGATTCATTGGAGAAGGAATTTAGGGTAAAGATGGAAGTGCTATCGCTCCTATCCTTCCACAACCAACAGGGTTGACACCACAACAATAACAATAGAGGGCTTCTATGGGGCATAATAATAGCAATATGGGGACTACATGGGCACAACAATAGAATAATGGGGTTGCACTAATAATAATAAGGGGCTACACTAGTAGTATATGAACCTAACATGCCCCCCTTATTAGGTCCGTATACTACTAGTATAGCCCCTTATTGTTATTAGTGCAAACCCCTTATTGCATTGGTGTGCCCATGTAGTCCCCATGCTTTTATTATTGTTCCCCATAGAAGCCCGCTATTTTTATTGTTGTGCCCTACAATATTATTGTTATGTAGGATTTGATTATATTGGGACCCCTTAGACTCCTATATATAGAAAGGAGGTCTTGTCATTTGTATCATCCAATAATTGTTCATTTGTGTAATGTAAAGGAGGTTTCCCCCTCAAAGAGGCTAATTTTGAAGTCGTTGATCTATCTCTTATTCTATTTTGTGAGTTGGTTACATAACATTTCGTAACATCTGAAGTTTGATGGCAAGAATTTAGTAACTTGGATACCACAGATGGAGCAATATTTTGATCGACATGATAAACCGCCACAAAAGGTACGTATTGCATCTTTATATTTAGAACCGAATCAATTCATATGGTATAGAGGGCTTTGTTCTCATAAACCACTTATCATGTGGTCAATTTTCACAAAGGAAATGATAACACATTATAAGGATACAAAGAGAAACACCTTATTTAGCCAATTGATAAATCTCAAACAAAAGGGTTCAATGGCAGAGCACATTGAGGACTTCCAAAATTGAATATAAGGGTAAGTGATATTCCAGAGGAGCATAAAATTGATGTCTTCATAGGGAATTTAAAGGATTAAATCCAACATGAGGTTCGTCTTTGGGACCCTGATTCATTGGAGAAGGCATTTAGGTTGGCAAGAAAAATCCAAAGCATTGAGGACAACATTTTTTGAAGGAGAAGTGTTATGTAACCAACTCACAAAATAGAATAAGAGATAGATCAACGACTTCAAAATTAGCCTCTTCGAGGGGGAAAATTATTTTACATTAAACAAATGAACAATTCTTGGATGATACAAATGACAAGGCCTCCTTTCTATATATAGGAGTCTAAGGGGTCCCAATATAATCACAACTTACATAACAACAATATTGTACGGGCACAACAATAACGATAGTGGGCTTCTATGGGGCACAATAATAACAAAATGTGGACTACATGGGCACACCAATACAATAAGAGGGTCAAACTAATAAAAATAAGGGGTTACACTAGTAGTATAGGGACCTAACATGCCCCTCTCCTCCAAAAAAGTGTTGTCCTCAAGACTTGAGTAGTTCTGGATGCTTCTGTATAAAATTATCATCCTCCCACGTGGAGTCTTCAGTGGGTAAGTTCTCCCACTTGATGAGATACTCTAAAATTGATTGATTTCAAAGTTGGTGGGTTCTTGATTCCATGACTGCTTCATCTTCCAATATGATTTTTCCTTCCTCGTCAAGTTCCAACAATATTGTTTGAACTGGGAGCTTGTCACCTATAACCTTCTTTAATCATGAAACATAGAAAATTGGGTGCACTTGGGAAGATGCAGGAAGCTCCAATTTATATTCCATAGTACCAATCTTTTACAACACCATGTAAGGACCATAGTACTTTGGTGATAATTTATTATCCTTCTTAGCTTGCTTGATGGACATTTTTTTGTATGGCTGTAGCCGTAAAAATACCCAGTCGCCTACATCAAAACTTCTTTCAGTGTGATGTTGATTTGGATTTTGTTTCATTTGATTATGCGCCAAAGTGAGGTTATCGTTTAATATTTGGAGAACTTGTTGTTGATGCTCGATGTGATATTCCACTTCTTGAACCTTAAAATGATTGTCCAATACTTTTTGGATATAAGGAGAAATAAATGATTTCATTTTTTGAACCTCTAGTGAACATAATTTTGCAATTACGCCCCTTTTTTCTTTCTTTAGAATCTTTGTCATGCCATTAGAGATGATTATATTTCATGGTTTCCCTGTGATACCCATTAATTCAACATCCTTTCCTTCCAAAAGAAAAATCAAGAAAAAATCTTGAAAGTTGAAAGCTATCGTCCCAAAAGACTGTAACCATTGGACCTCTAGTACAACATCAACACCACCCATTGGAATGGAAAGCATTGGACTATTCAAGACATATTCTCCCATGGATAGCTTAATATTATGACACTTTCCAAAGCAATTTATGGGTCCTCCATTTGCAACCATTACTTGACACTCTGGTGTTGGATATAGGAAGCAATTCAATTCCTTGGCTATCTTATAATGAATAAAATTATGGGTACTACTCGAATCAATCAACATTATTACCTTTTTCTTCTTGATATTCCCTTTTATCTTGAGAGTTTGAGGAGTGGTAATTCTTGTCAATGCATTACAAGATATGGTCATATTCATTTCTTATTTCTCTGGGATTGGTTGCTAGTGTATATCCTCTTCTTTTGACATTTCTTGTTCCTTTTCTTCCTCCTCTTCCCCATCTATGTAAATTAATTTCTTCTCAATGCACTTATGACATTTAGTGTATTTGTTATCACAACTATAAAAAATCCCTTTTGCTCTTTTTTGTTCCAAGTAGGTTGTTGAAGGCTAGGAGAAACAACACTTCCATCTTTATAGTTGTGAGTGGTAGACTTCCTTGTTTCCATAATTTTTCTTTCCACTTTTGTGGCCACCCTGAATGCCTTCTCCAACAAATCAGGCTCCCAAAGGCAAACTTCCTGTTGAATGTTACCATCTAAAGTCCCTATGAAGACATCAACCCTATGCTCCTCTAGAATAACATTTACCCTTATATTCAATTTTTGGAAGTCCTCAATGTGCTTTGCCATTAAACCCCTTTTTTTGAGATTTATCAATTGGCTAAAGAAGGTGTTTCTCTTTATATCCTCATAATGTGCCATCATTTCCTCCATAAAAATGGACCAAGTGACCATCTGTTTACAAGAGAAAAGCAATCTATACCATGAAAACTGACCGGGTTCTAAATATAAAGTTGCAATATGTACCTTTTGTGTGTTTTGCACATTATGGAGATCAAAATATTTCTCCATCTGTAGTATCCATGTTACAGGATCCTTGCCATCAAACTTACTCATATTGATATTTGGAACATGGTCGGTCTTCAATCCAATGTTAGATTATATGAAATCATGAGTAACATTTCTTTTATTCTCATCATGAGTTTCCTCTACTACATTTTTGCCATTAGGAAACCTTTCTTGTAGCAACTTTGTCCCACCTTCCTTCAAACCTTTTGTCTTTCTTCAAATCTTCCATGCCTTTCTTCAATTTTGCTTCTCTACCATCGATATTAGCTTCCATGGAATAGATAAAACTATTTACCTTAGCTTCTATCGCATTCTTCAAATCATCCATCCAATTTTGCTTACTAGGTGTTTCTATTTTCTTGATTCGAGTCATTATTTTTCTTTCTTTTAGGAGCTCGATATTCAAACAAATTTAAATATGTAATTTCAGATCTCTAAGTTCTGAAATTTTAGTTTGTAGTATCGCTCTGAGTCCTCTTTCCAACACCACAAGTGTTATCAATATTCGATTCTCCAAGAAAGAGTTATGCCCAATCTCCCACGATGACATGATTATAGACTGATTTAGTAGAGTTAACTTGTATGAAGTGCCACACGTCACCATTTCAACCTTTGGCACTGAAAACGAGATAAAAAAAAACTATAGTTCATCCTATTTTTGTCACTTTTTACAAAATTTGAATTTGATGCTCAGAGCGAAAGTTATGACAATTTTCCCAAGGTCACCTGTTTGAGATGGAATTCTAGAGCCTGTAAAAACCCTAACTTCCTCGGCTAATAACTCCACACATATAGCAAGAAAAGGTCTAAAATTCAGACACAAGGTTCATTTAGATTTAGGCTCAAATGGGTTTTAGTTTAAGGTTCGTAGAAAAAAAAAAAATTATAGTGAAAATGCCACGATGACTTGTTTGAAGTAGCAAAACCCTATAATCCAAAGCTCCAATACCAAATATTATGAAACCAACTGACAAAATAGAAGAATAGATAGATCAATGACTTCAAAATAAGACTCTTCGAGGGGGAAACCTCCTTTACATTACAAAAATGAACAATTCTTCGATGATACAAATGACAAGACCTCCCTTCTATATAGGGGTCTAAGAGGTCACAATATAATCAGAGCCGACATAACAATAATAGTGTAAGGGCACGACAATAACAATAGTGGGATTTTATGGGGCACAATAATAACAATATGGGGACTACATGGGCACAACAATACAATAAGGGGGTTGCACTAATAACAATAAGGAGCTACACTAGTAGTATAGGGACCTAGTAGATCATAATTGAATTATCCTGCCATCGATAAGCAAGCCTATGCAGTGTACAAGGTGGTTAAACATTTTAGGCCCTAGATTTTGAAAAGTCATGTTATCATCTTTATGCCTCAACCAATGGTTAAATCACTCTTTGTGAAATAAGAGTTGGGTGAGAGGAAGGTGACCTAGATGATGAACCTTCAAGAATATGATTTAGAATTCAAGCTAGTTCATGTAATAAAAGGGCATGTTCCTTTCCAACCTACAACAGAAGCAATCAAAAGAGGATTCTTCTAGATGGGAACAAGAAATTGAAATGTACAACATCAAGCAAGCTACCTTGACAAATCCAGCCACGTATTGGTACAATAATGTACATCAAGATCTAGAGCAAGGTACCTTTCCCTCACACTTGTCATCGAAACATAAGAGTGCGATTTGTCTTAAAGATTTATCTTATCAATTTGTACATAGTTTGCTTTTTTAGAAGCATCATAATGGTGTCTTACTCATATTCTTAGAAGCACAAGATTTAGAAAGGGTATTGAAAGACCTCCACAATGAGCCAGTAGTTGGGCACTATGTAGGCGACACTAATGTTCATAAAGTAATGAGGCCTGGTTACTATTGACCCACACTATTTAAGGATGCACACACTTATGCTTATAAGTGTCCTGTATGTCAAAGATGTGCTAATTGCAATAGGAAGACAACTACCCAATTGCCACCCATTGCCATTGAGGAGCCTTTTTAACAATGGGGATTGGATGTTATTGGTGAGATTTTTCCTCATTCATCAAAGTAACAATGATATATCTTAACTTCCACAGATTATTGGACTCGGTGGCCTGAAGTAATTCCATTGAAGCAAGTGAACGAGTAGGAATTCATTCACTTTATCAAGCATATATTATCACCAGGTTTGACGTTCCCATGTCACTTGTTTTCGATAATATAATGTATTTTTCATTGCTAAAGCTTTGTGACTTTGCATTAGAAAATGGTATTGTTTTAAATCACTCATCGAATTATTACCATCAGGGAAATAGTTTAGCTGAGTCCACTAATAAGAATTTGATTTGCATTATTAAGAAAATCGTTTACTCTGAGTAAAGGAATTGACATAATTCATTGATGAATGTTGTACGGGATGACTGTGTTATACCAAAATATTGAAAAATGTAGCAAGAAATTATCACTTTGATTTTTGCCTTGATTAAATTGAGGAAATTCGAAATTCCATATCAACAAACAACTTGGAGGAGTTAACTGAGGTGACATGGCTCTTGTCACTTAGTTAAGAACACTCAATTTAAGTTAATGAGTTGAATTTTAGTTTGCATGTGTTGATTCCTATTTTATAGGAGTATAGATCAATTAATTCGAGTTAAGGGCATGAAGTTCAGTTGTATATAGTGATTCCTAAATTTTAGGAGCCTAGGTTGAGTTAATTTCAGTTGTAATCAGTTAAACTAGTTATAAATGCTAATAGGACTAGTTGGTGGTCAGTTAAGCAATGAGACATTATTCTAACTCAAAGATAATATGGTTAATTGATCAATTATCTAATAATTAGCTCATGCATGCAAATAATATGAGTTGCCTAGTTGTGGTGGAGTTTCCAAGGTAGTTAACCGACAATTGTAAACTAGTTGAGTGTATAGGTGTTACATGAGGTCAGGTGGACCATCCTTGGAAATTGTGCAATGAATTAGAGGAATTTCCTATTTAATAGGGGCTCAATTACTTAGGAATTGTGCAAGGAAATAGGGGCTCAAGCAGAGGTAGAAATTCACTAAGTTTGGGTAAGAGCTTCTTAGTGAGTAAAGAGCTAGGTTATTCACTTGCGAGTTGATCTTAGATTGAGCTAGTAATTGTAATACATCTATGTTCATCAGATTAATGCAAGTAGGCATTGGGTTTTTAGTAGTTTGCTTTCCCAGAGAAAAATACTATTTGTATGTGTGTTATTTCTCATTGCGTGTTTGTGATTGATGTTCTAAATTGTGAGTTGAATTCCGTAGAGCAGTTTAGTAGGTTTGTGTCTTTTGATTTTGATTAAAACTTCATGAGTAGTTGCAAATCTACATCATAATTTCTACATAGTACCAGAGTTGTATTCACATTAGAAACCAATCATTGAAGTCCTCATGTACAATGATCATTGAAGAACTAATGACCTGTTAGGAGGCAGAGTTATGGAGCCCTAGTTTAGGGCAGATCCAGAAGACCCTATGTGCAGACTTCTTAATGGAGCTAGAAGGCTACTAGTGGGCAGATCAATGAGCCAATGTTTAGTGACACAAAAAGGAATTGTGATCATTGATAAGATTGAGGAGCAATGAGATTTCCCACGGGGAGATTGAAACTCATAGGGAGTCTAGTTTCAGAGGGAGCAACCCTATGGAAGCTAATATTTCAGAATCTGGGGAGATCAGACTCATTATTGCAGTGGTTGCAACAACAATGTGGAAGAACAAACATAGGAGTAGAAATAACAATGTGAGTAGATCATATTTCACCATGCATGCAACTATACCTGTAGGAGTGAAGTGGGGTGATGTAGATCCTTAGTCCCAAAGTTGCAGAAATTTCGGCAAGGTCCATTCAGGTGTTCTTTTCATGGATCATTACCTTGCTACAGGGGACCACAATATTCAATAGTAAGAGGGTCAGTGTTAGTGAAAATTCATGTTGACAACAGAGCAGGAAGCTTAGTGGCGGAGTCAACAACAACACATTTTTCCTAGTAGACAGATTACAGACAGAGTTGACTTAGTGGTTTTTTATGCTTCTCATTTGCAAATGTTGCAGTAGCAACAACAAAATTGAGACGTGTTGCATGCAATACATTCCACAAGTGCAAGATAGGGGTGGTTGATAATCCCTTTCTTGTTGAGAGGGAGTGTTGAAATAGTATATTTCACGATTGATCCAAGCATATAGATATCCAGTATCGCCATTTACAAGACTATGTGTAGAGGCGGAGAATGTTGCTACACTACATTCTGACAAAGGAACAAAATGTTGACATTTTGACAAAGGCCTTGTCAAGAGGGATGTTCAAGTTCCACAGGTGCAAGATAGGGGTGGTCAATAATCCCTTTTTTCCTAAGAGGGAGGGAGCGTTGAAAAATGCGGCAAAAAATTATCAATTTGATTTTGCCTTGATGAAATTGAGAAAAATCAAATTTCCACATCGACAGATAACTTGTATGCAATTAACTTGTGTTACATGGCTTGTGTCACCTAGTTTACTAAGTAAAATGGAGTTGGAGGAGTTAGAGTTCAATTAAGCATGTGGATTGCTAATTTGTAGCAATTAAGGTTAGTTATCTCAAGTTGTTTTTAGTTAAACTAGTTCCAACTATTAGGGGAACTAGTGGAAGGTCAGTTATGTAGTGGGACTTCTGTCAAACTTAATGATCATCCAATTAACTGATCAATCAACCCAAAATAACTAGTGCATGCAAAGAATTCGAGTTCCCCAGTTGTGGTGGAGATTCCAAGGCAGTGTGACATCAGTTGTAAACTAGCCTTCAGTGCACAGGTGTTGCATGCAACAAGGAAATATGGTATCAAGCAGAGGTAGAAATTGACTAAGTCTGGGGCAGAGCTTCTTAGTGAGCAGAGAGGTAGGTTATTCACTTGTAGGTTGTGCTCAGTTGAGCAAAGCAATTGTAATACATCTCTATTCATCATATTAATGCAAAAAGGCAAGAGGTTTTTAGTAGATTTCTTTCCCCTAAACAAAATATTGTGTGCATGTGTGTTATTTCTCATTGCATGTTTGTAATTGATGTTCTAAATTGTGGATTGAATTCCGCAGAGTAGTAGAGTAGGTTTGTGTCTTGTGATTTTTCTTAACACTTCATGAGCAGTTGCAAATCTACATCATAATTCCTACAAAATGAACTATTTCGTTGGATTTAGTATGCATTTTTGAATTGGTGCATCTCTTTCTTTCACGAGTGTTATTTCTTTGTGAACTATTTCGCATGATAACTAATGATTCTTTTAGATATATGTGTGTATCTTTACTAGGATAATACAATTAGTTATCTTTTAAAGGGTCACTTTCTCTTCCCTTTCGTGAAAGAACCTTTATACACTTTGCAATTGGATACTTCACAAGGCTAACTTACTTGTTCATCTTGAAAGTATATGTGTTTTCTCTTGTGTCGTTTATTGCAACCAAGGAAAATCATTAGTAATATGGCAGTTGGGCCCATTTCTCGGATAGGGATCCTACTCCAAACAATGTGAGATATAATTGGGACTTCATATTGGGGAGACTCCCTATATGTTGGCGGCTTACATCACTGTCAACATATAAATGGATAAATAACCATTAACCACTTAGATGGGAATAAGAAAGAGAAAATAAAAAATCAATTATGCGAAGAAAAGTGGGAATAGACAAAGAATGCAAATTAATTCAACAGGAGACCATATTTATTATATAAAATAATGGAAAATTTAATGTGTGTGTGTGAGAGAGAGAGAGAGAGAGAGAGAGAGAGGGAGAGAGAATAATAGGAATATTAAACATGAGACCATGTTTATTATATAAAATAATTAAAAATTTAATGTGTGTGTGAGAGAGAGAGAGAGAGAGCTTTTGATTTATGAGATTAGCTAGTGGTCTAAGAAACCATGGCTTTGGATGGATTTTTTTTTGGGTTTCCTCTCGACTATTGCAAGTTTCAAATCTTAGTTGTCTTACAAAACAAAACCCTCAAAATCTAATCATGCTAATGATGAAGATCAATGTCCACTAAGACCAGAGATGATATATCAGACCTTGAGAAGGTAAGAGATTGTTTGGAAGTGTTTAAAATTTTATTTTTATGCTCGAAAGACATTAAGAGAAGCATTCCATGTTCACCATAATTTTGTTGAGTTAAAAGGTCAAGAAGGTTGGTAGTGTGACAAATATTTTGAAATTTGTATCTAATTCAAGTATAAGTTGGAAAAACTAAGAGAAAGTGCTTTCAATCTTGAACCTTAACAGTGTCACAACCTAATTTCACTATGAAGCTAATGAGAATTCATTCTTATTTTAAGAATGTTTATTTTCTTCTTTCCACTAGTCAAAACAAAGATATACTTTTGATTTTCAAGACTTGGGTTGATCATTTCCTTATAATATCTTAATTATTTGTTTCTCTCTATGTCTTTATCACCTCCTTTTAAGATCTTAATTTTCTTTTTTCCCTCCAAGTCTCCATCATCTCACTATTTCTCCTTAAATTTTGACGTAATAATATTTTTAATATCATCCTTATTCTGTAAAATGATATATTCATTTATCCCCTAATGGTCTAGCTAAGACTAAGCATCCTTATGCGATCACCACTTGAGTCGAAAGTGGTTTTGGCTACAATTAGAAGAAATTTTAGGAAATCTATTGTATTCCATGTTATTTAACCTCTTATTATACATTGGATACCTAGTCATAACCATCTTTTCAATGAAGGGAAAACTTGCTTTGATGAGAAGGATAAGATATGGGGTATTTCCTTTAATATTGAGATTAGAACTTATAAACTGCTTTTGGATCTATTCTATCTTCCTCCATGACTAGCCAGAGATACTACATCCCCAAGCATGTAATGTCTCTTTCCAAAAAAAATAGCAGGAGGGACTGACTTAGTAGCCTATCCTAATTTCCCTAGTCTATAATCAGAAAAAAAGAGGATTAACCAATTTAATTGTTAGATGGCATTATAACTTAATAAAATAATTTTTTTTAATGATATTAAATAATTAAATAGGAGGATGGTAAAAATGAAGTGGCCCATGGTATTTCCAGCCACCCATGGTATTCTGAGAGGAGGAAATGATTATAAAAAGAAAGAAGGAAGCTTAAGGAAGATATGAGTTGATGATTTAAGAATTGAACTTGGAGCTCGAGTAGTTTACTGTGTGAGGGGAAAACCTTGTGTAGAGCCTAGTTTCGATGGTGGAACTATCCACCATAGTTGGTGGCGATTATTTTCGGTGGTGGAACTATCCACCATAGCTGGTGGCTATTATTTTTGGTGGTGAAACATCCACCCTAGCTAGTATGAAGGGGGAATCATTTAGGGTTCTCCATTGGCACTTAATGGAGGAAGGAGGATCCAATAACAACTATTTCCAGGTGTCTAGAGAAAAAAAATTGTTGCAAATTGCATTACCAAGAAGGGTCGAATTACTTCTGAAGTGAGGCCAAATTTCTAGTCACACTAGGAAGGGTGAATTGTTGTAGAATATGGAGGGTCAAATTATTCTTAATAGATGTCGAATTGTGGTGGCATTTGGAGGGATGATTTACATCATTGGGAAGATCAATTACAGGGAGGACGAGTGAAAGAGGGCCAAATTGTTATTGGGTCTAAGGAAGTTAAAATAAGAAGGCCAAATTACATTATAATCAGCTACAGCAGTGCAAGAATCATGGAGACCAAAGTTTCACCCAAAAATTCAAGCATTGATATAAGAAAGTCAAGTTGGAGAAATCTGAGTTTTCCAATGTAATTGCAATCAGGGTTTCAAGTCATAAAATGCTCTACGAGTGGGCCGAATTACTTTCCAGTGGCCAATCTATTGATTTTTGCCAAATAAATTAATGTAGGTCTTCCTCAGTGTTTTTAATAAAAATTGGTTGCGTTTTTGGCTTTGGTATTTTCTCATTTTTTGTGAATTCATGGTTTCCCAATTTATTGTTAAAATTTATAAAAATTTCGGCAAACTTATTTCTAGCAATTTTCTGAAGAAACTTTTGGTAGGATAATTATATTTTTATAAAAGGGATATTTCAATGGTATTAGAGCTAGTGCTCCTACTAGGCTAAGGGTTTGTATCAATTTATGAAACCAGAAGACATGGAATTCATGACATATAGGAGAAAGAGGAAGGAAAATAAATTTCCTTATCTAGAATTGGAGGAGGAAGAAGTAAGAATGGGTGATTGAGAAGATCAATCGCGGGGAAAAATCATGCATGCCTGAAGTGATTTAGCTAAGGGACAAAAAGAGTTGGTATTGGGACAAAAAGAGTTGGTACATAAGATGGCCAAAGGGTAGCAAGATTTAGTGTAGGTTATCATTTAGTCAATAACGAACATCCAAGGAAACCAACCCAACTACAATGGTAGAAAAGCAAGAGTTTCGAATAGACAACCATGATGGTCAAGTAGTTAGAAAGGACATCATGGAGAGACTAGCAATAATTCCAGACCTGTCCCTCCACCACTAAGAAAATTTACATCTAGACCTTTCCTGCCAAACTTTTGGTGAAACAAGTAGATAATCAAGGTCAACCAAGGCGAGATGAGGATTTTTTCTGAACATCAAAAGGAATATCAAGCATTGGGGGAAGTGTTCCATGAAAGTATGACACTTCACAACTATTTCCCAAGCCCATGGATCATAATCTAGGGGCACAAAATTGTGAAATTCCTAAAAAGGTGAGGAAAATAACTATTCCTTCCTTTGGTGGCACATCTAGTTGCACAACTCATGCTTGTGTCTAGAAGTTGGATACGTATTTCTAACTTAACCTAATGAAAGAATCAAAGGCTATACAATATGTTACCTTACATTTGGAGGGTGAGGCACAATGAATGGTGGTATCATGGATTGACCACTTTGGGTCACTCCAATATCACTTCAAACGTGGAATTCACAAAGAGGTTGATCAAGCACTTTGACAAGAAGGATCCTAAACTACAATTGAGGAAGTTGGCACAAATTTTACAAACAATTACTCTAGACACTTATATTTCAGAGTTTTAGAAGTCAATAGTGATGGTTACATATATATATGAGAGGAGGTTGTTAATGTTGTTCTTGGAAGATTTGTCCTAACCATTACGTGGTTGGGTCAAAGCATTCAACCCTAGAAAGACAAAGAGAAGAAATCATGAAAGGCTAAGTTAAAAGTGGAAGATATTAGGGACAAATTAAGAAGGAAAATGCTTTGATTTAGCTACAAGGAACCATGGGGACCATGACATAGATGCACATGGAAAGGTAAGGTCCACTATATAGAGGTGTTATTAGACATATAAGAAGAGAAGGAATGAGAGGCCATGTTGGATAATGGGCATAACAATAGTGATGAGGAACCACTAAAGAGGCAGGCAAAGGGTGCTATAGCCAAACTTTCTTATGTTACCATATATAATACTTTTAGAGTTAGAGGGGTGGTGTAGGCCAACAAGTCACCATCCTTGTTGAAGGGGGTTCCACCCACAATTTCATAGATGCATCTTGGGTAGCCAAAAGGTGTCTGACTACAGATTAGTTTGAGGGATTTGATGTTGCGGTGGTAGGTGGTCATCTCTTAACATGTACAAGGAGGATCCTACAAATGGAGCTCGATATGGGGAATTATTCCCTTACTAACGATTTCTACACGATTAATTTATCTAACACCAATCTAGTGTTGGGGGTCCAGTGCCTTATTTCCATAGGGAGACATTGGAAGGACTATATATGATATATTATTAATGTGAAGTTAGTACATGTGCACTAGGAAAAGATTCAGGCTATACTTGATTGGCTAATGCCTAATACTCTCATGGAGCTATGGGGATTTTTGGGCATATACAACTATTATAGGCAATTTGTTAGAGGATTTTCATATCTTGTGGATGCCCTAACAAATTTAACCAAAAAGGGAGCTTTCAGAGGGACTAAAGAGGCACACCAGGCTTTTGAGAGGTGTAAGGAAGTGATGAGCACTTGCCCAGTCCTACAGCTACCCAACTTCTCTCACCCCTTTGTATTGGAGTGTGATGCATCATGGGAAGGGCATAAGGGCCATGTTAATGAAGGATAAGCACCCAATAGCTGTTGAGAGTCAGAAGCTAAAGGAGCCAAGAAGACTCCATTCCATCTATGATAAGGAAATTCTTGTCGTCATGCATGAATTTCATGGTCAAAACCATCCACAATAGTTTGAGGTAATTCTTAGAGAAAAAACATTTGAACGAGAGGAAACAAAAACATGTGAGTTAGATATAAGCTTATGATTTTCACATTGAATATGTTAGGAGGAAAATGAATGTTGTAGTGGATTCCCTCTCAAGGAAACCAATAACATGTTCTCACATGGAGATCAATGCCAATTAGAAACAACTTTTACTAGTAGAGTATTCCAAAAATAAATTTGTATGCGAGATGATTTATGGAATGATCCAGGATGATAAGTACAAGGTAGTAGATGACATCATTATCTACAAGGGTAGGATTTATTTGGTCCTTGAGTTGAAGCTCAAAGAAAAAATCATGAAGGTTTCCCATGATTCACTTTGAAGGTGAGGGAAAGGTTCTCTTAGAAGTGGATCAAAGATGATGTATGGAGGCATGTGGCAAAATGTACTACCTGCTAGTAGACTAAGGTGAAACATACTCATAACATAGGACTATTACAACCATTACCCATCCCAGATAAAACATGGGAGAGTATTTCCATTGGTTTCATTACATGGCTTCCAAGGGGACAAGGTAGTGTTGAAAATAACAACAAGAAATGTTAAAAATAACTTCTAGAAATTCTAATTTAATTTGTCCTTGAATTAAATTCGGAATTAAATTGTAATTCTATTCTCATAGCAACTTGTAGCAGTTAACTAAGCTAATTTGACTTAATTGACTTAGGAAATTCGAGTTGGTAGTCTATCTAGAGTCATGTAGAGTGATTCGTAAATTTTAGGGGTCTAGGTTGAGTTATTTTGAGTTTTAATTAATTATCTCAGTCTAACTGAGTTATATTCAGTTAAACTAGTTCAAACAGTTGGAAGAACTAGTAGGAGGTCTACTAGTGGGGAGCAACTTCATTGCAGCGTCACTGCTCTACCAGTTAACTAAATATTCACTCATAAATAACTCATGCATACCATTTCATATGAAGACCCGATTGAGATTAGAGTTCAGGGACAATGTAGTATCAGTTGTATAATTTTTCGAGTTGTACAAATGGTGCATGCAATGAGTTGAGGGCCTATGGATGGATTGTGTAGTTATGGATAGAGAATTTCCCAATTAAATATGGGTTAATTCTTTCAGGAGTTGTGCAAGGAAGTAGGATCTTGGAAGGCTAGGAATTTGGCTAAGTATTGGCCAAAGGCAGCCAGTTAGGTAGAGGATATAAAATACTTGTGTAGGTTGAGTGGAACATATTGTATTCATCCAAGCCCTGCCTAGGAAGTAGTGGGATAGATTGTACTTGTGCATATATTCTTTGGGTTGAACAAGCATTGTATTTTCTTCTCAGATCTTCTGGTTAATGCAATATAGTTAGTCAGGGTTTTCAGCAGTTGCTTTTCCCAAAGAAATATTATGTTATGTGCGATTGATATTCTTCCTTCTCTGCTTATTGTTTTCATCGATCAATTTTGGTTTTCGCTGATGAGTAGAGTAGATTATTGTCTTGTGTTTTAGCATATCACATAAGCTGTTGAATCTACTGTAAAAATATACATGGTATCAGAGGTGAAGACAACGTAGAAGAGGAGAATTCAACTTTTTTGTGTAAGTGAAATCGAATTTACAAGTTCATACTTCATAGTCAACAATATGTCATTCTATGGTTTGAGACTTAAGTATGCCCTGGAGGGTAGCTCGAATTACATAGCTTGGAAGGACAAGATGGAGGCAATGTTGGAAGACAACAGACTGAAGTAATTCATAGATCATGATATTTCAAAGCCTCCAACATTTGATGCTAAAGATCTCACTGAATGGAGAAAGTTCATGGCAAAAGCGAGAAGGATTATCCTAGAAGGAGTTCAAGATCATATTGTCTCGAATCTCCATGGTAAGGAAACTCCCTTTGCAATGTGGAAGACATTGATGAACCTGTTTCAAAATAGCAGTGACCACAGGAAGCTGGCACTGAAGGACAAACTCAGAAAGATCAAGATGGAGAAGGGCGACTCAATTCCAAAGTACTTGACCAAGTTCACCCAATGTCAGGATGAGCTTGGAAGTGTCAGGATTACTATTGCTGAAGACGATATGGTGAGCCTAGCACTTCCCAAGAGTCAGCACAGTTACCAGGACTCAGTTAATGGGAGGGAGAAGCTACTAGAGTGGGAGCGATTGTGGTCCGACTTGGTATAAGAAGAGTTTCGATGGAACACTAGAGATGGGACCTAATCCAAAGAAGTGGAAGAGGAATTTTGATTAGTTAACAAAGAAAAGAAAGCCAAGGGAAAGAAGTCCCAAGGCAAGGAGGGCAGCAAGAAGAAGGACTTGTCGAACATTAAGTGTTTTCACTGTCATGAGTATGGGCACTATGCCATGAATTTCCCACAAAAGAAATTAAGGAAGAAGGAGCATGCAGTAGCAGCAACACGTGAAGCTCTAGCTTCAAAATTCGAACTTGATTTCACTCTCATTGCATGCATGGTCAACATTGTAATGGAAAGCATCTGGTATCTCGACAACGGTGCTTCCTTCCATATGACAGGGAATAGAGATCTCTTCAATGAATTTGAGGAGAAAGACCACGAGCAAAACATATTTTGGAGATGATGGGAGGTATAGTGCAAATGACATCGGTACAATTACCTTTCAAAGGGAGTCTGACTCCCCTCTTAGAATAATATATGTGATATATGTTCCAGGACTAAAGAAGAATCTTGTTTCTGTTGTGGTATTGGAAGAATGTGGATACAATGTGATTTTTAGCAAAGAGAAGGTTTTCCTTAGACACATTGCCAAGGGACAAGTGAAACAAATCGGTGTGCGATTCAAGAAACTGTATGCACTTGACATACAAGATGAATGCAAAGCTTTAAGGAGCAAGGCAAGGTTAGAGACTTGGTGGTTGAGAGGGAACATGAATTACCTTTCAACATGCAACCTCAAAAATTTGTGGAGCAGTCACAGTTGGAGAAGAAGAGAGGAGACTGAGTGGAGACATCCACTCAAGTACAAACCTCCAGTAGGGGGAGTTTTTGAGCCAAGTGGGCAAAAGGAGCACATTCAACCATACCTCCAGGTGAGAAGTGGGGCGATGTGAAGTAATAGTTCCAATAATGCAGAAATTTGGGCAAGTTGCTATAACACCCTCCTCCCAGATCTACCCAAGTAACCATTGAAACAGGGTAAACATGAGATGAGAGGATACTATGATAAGATTTGACCTCCTATGTAACCTTAAGGAAGTGGAATCGATGGAAACATAACACAAAGTCATCCAACATCAGCTTCAAAATCCTTAGAAAACACGTCATCCACTCAGACAGCCTGTCCCTGGGTCCCACTATTGTTCTTGATCTCTTAGGCCACATTCACTCTCATGTTATGGGAAAGGGGGCGATCAGAAACCCAAATTCGCTCTCACAGACTTGTCTGGTAGTGACCAGAGGCCAAAGTTGTCAGTTCTATGCTGGAGACGTCGGGATTTAAGCCAGTTTTTAAAGCCCAGAGTCCAGGTCGCTGCCCAGAATGGAGTGATATCTTGAAATCGATAAAAGTATAGGGAAACAATGATGCAAAAGAAATAATATGAACAAGACCATGACTAGAACCCTACTAGCCATGACAAACATTTCGTCAAACATATCATCAACATGTAACCTACAGGTGTAAACAACATAATTAATTGTAGGGATCTCATACTTATTTGAGAGTCTCTATGAACCATTGTTCCCTCATGTCATTTGCTGAACTATCATCTATTAGGTCATAGACACATTATCCATTCATGTACAAGTAAAAACATGCTGAGAGCCATACATATATGTTGTCATAAAATATACATATAACCAATAGAATAGGAACAAAAATACCATAAACATATCAACCATCAAAATCCACATATACATCAATACATTTACACATGAAATCAGGGGAATGAATTTCTCATTAATGAATGCAATGAACCAATCAGAGATGGGACTACCATGTTCCACCTAACCATCGATTGGCTGAGCCAAGTCTCTCTTCAGCCAATAACCCCGTTGCCATATTCCAAGCATGATTTGGGACTCATAGAACAAATAAAAAACACCAATCAACATGGATTCCACTGGAGTTCTTCGCTTACACCGTGAGGAATTTGAGTGCCTCCTAGCCTCTTAGGCTTTACAGTGCATCCACAGTCTGATCTAGGGATCACTAGGCCCTACATGGAGACATACTCTCTAGGCTTTACCATGCATCCCATCCCGGGATCACTAGGCCCAACGGAGAGAAAATCCACCTCTTGGCTTTCCCGTATATCCTAACATTCACCGACAAGGATTACTAGGCCCACCGAGGCACATAATCTGGCTTTACCGCAACCCATAGTCTGATACATGGGTTACTAGGATAGCGGCTTTGTGATCCTCAATCTAGTTCAGGGATCACTCAGACCATGTGTTTGTCAATTCGGAGATCCACCCCACTATGCTTCGAATATAATCCGACCATCCCACATAAACCAATGAGAGAACCCATCTCATCAAAGCTATCAGGAAATGACAAAGTTAGGTAGAAAATACTATCACACTGGGAAAACCCATGCCATGGTAGAAAAGAAACACATGCAATCCCATACATGCCAAATTTAGCAAGGAAAATACACATGCAAGTCGATAACTGTAATGAAGCCTATTATAGCTACTTGATCCTTCCTTTCCCTATTTGATCTTTGCTTCCTCTTGTCTTCATTTCCTTTCTTGATCCAATGCCAAAGTGCTCCAAGGACTCTAAGTTTCCAAGAGTATGAGAGAGAGAGAGAGTAATGTTAACAATTGATCCTCAAAAGCCCTTTTATGAATGAGGCCTCTATTTTCTTCACTTTCCATTATTTTCCTTCATTTTCCTCCTCACTTGCAACCTGTGACCTTTCACCTTCCTTTTCTCCTAATTTCCATTATTTTCATAAATAATTGTGCCAAAAATGCCATTTTTCCTTTCCAAAGCCTTAACCATTGCCTTTACCAATTTCCTTAGCCATAAACAACCAAATGAAGACCCCCTAGGATGTCTTGCCAACATTCAACTTGGAATAAGTGTCCCATCGACTGTGGTTATTGTTTTTAACTTTTATTACATGGAATTTTCACCAGGGCTATTATGGAACCCTCCCCCTTGGGTGACACTATCCTCGGTGTTCAATCACACATATACCCCAACAACCTGCTGAAAGAAGACATACTGCTCATGGATCTTTATAACACAACTCAATGCATTATTTACAATGAAATATCTTCTCAAAACAAAACATCATGACAACATGATAACATACCGCATAGCGCAGCCTTATAACACAACTCATTACAATATTTACAGTGATCATCCTGCCGAGTACCAACCAACATGACATCATAACATCATGAGAACATAACCACATGATAACATAGTAACATGACAACATAATCATAACGAATAACAACCATATCGCATAGTGGAGCTTTACAACATAGCTCATGGAGGTATTTACATCCATATACATGTGTAGATATAACAACGTTACCAAAAATATATACCAAATGTTAGAAAATTATATATTACGGAGCAATGGAACACACAAAATATTGCAGAAATATAAACACAGAAAACACATAAAACACATAAAACAAGAGAGACACAGATATACGTGGTTCACCCAGTTTGGGCTACGTCCATGCCGAACAGCCAGTCCTTCCTTTCTATTATCCAGCAAAATGAAGAGACACAACCTACAAGAGATCCATTGTAATATCCTCTATTTTCTCTCACAGTCTCACCTCACTACTTCTCGCTCGGAGAATACACATATATTACACAGACTCAATAAAATGCCCTCATACAAAGACAGGGGTTGCCTTCTAGGGAAAAAAACCCTAAATTAAGCATAAGTTCTATCGTCAGATCATCCACCTAATGAACGGCCCAGATTGACTAGAAATTACTATACTTTTACAAGGCAATTTTACATCTGTTTTTAGCTTCGGGGGCGCTGCCCCCGAACCCCCACCGGGGTATCGCTAGCCCTTAGACCCCCGTGGGGGGGACAAGTCCCCCTCGCATGGAGGGGTGTATAGACTTCCTGGGGTATACATTTGGCTGAAACAAAGACCTCTAAACAATCATGCTCCATACTCAACACAAAAACATATACCAAATCATGTACCAAAGCCTATATCAAAACATATATTAAACACCATATATAAGCTATATCAAAACATCATGTGGCATATACTAAACTATCATAAAGCATATATCAACCACCATAAAGCATGTACAAACCACCATAAAGCACATATCAAACCACAATAAAGCATATACCAACCACCATAAAGCATATACCAAACCACCATATCGAAGTTGCTTTGCCTCAATTGGCAATCAAGGAAGGATACATGGTTCGCATCTGATCCACCATCTCCCATGTAGCTTCATCGGGCCCAAAGTGCTTCCATTGCACTTTAACTTGCTCAATTTCTTAGTTCTGAAGCATGAGCACCTTTTTCTACAATATACATCAAGGCTCTGGCTGAAATTATCCATCTGGTTCCACCTGCAATACAGACTAGTCAATCACATGATCAACATCCTTAACATACTTCTTAAGTAAAGACACATGGAAAACATCATGGGCTTTCATTATTGGAGGTAATGCAAGTCGATAAGCTACTGGCCCAATCCCCTTAATGATACGAAGGGTCCACAAAACCGTGGTGCCAACTTGCCACATGATCCAATCTTCAAGGATCTATTCTTCGGTTTAATGCGTAAGTACACTTGTTCCCCAACCTGGAACTCCTTGAACAACCTTTTCCTATCTGCATCTCTTTTGCCTATCCTGTGTTACCTATAGATTCTTCTTAATCACCTGCATCTCCTATTCCATGTCTGCCAACATATATGGTCCAATCAATACCATGCTAACTAGATCACTCCAGCTGATGGGAGTGTTACAACTCTGCCCAAACAATGCCTCAAAAAGAGTCATCCTCAATGACTCCTTATAACCGTTGTTGTATGCAAACTATACCAAAGGGAGATACTCTTCCCACTTTTGTTGCTGATGCATCACATACATCCTCAACATGTCCTCTAATATCCTGCTGACCCTCTATGTCTATCCATCTATATGCGAATGATAAGTTGTGCTGAAGGCCAACTCTATGGCCAAACCTGCAAATAACTCCTTCCAAAACTTGGAAGTGAACTTTGCATCCTTGTCTGACACAATCTTGTTTGGAACACCATGCAACCTGACCACATCTTTGATGAATACTTGTGCTACATTGCTAGCTGGAAATATAGACTTCACTGGAATGAAGGCAACAACCTTTGTTAACCTATCCACAATAACCATGATGGAATCATGTTGCTTCACTGTCTTCGGCAACCCTATGATGAAATCCATGGAAATAAGCTCCCATTTCCACTCTGGAATCACAATCGGCTGTAGGAGTCCACCTGGATGTTTACATTTTGATTTCACTTGTTGACAGTCAAAACACCTCACCACAAACTCTACTACATCCCTCTTCAAATTCAGCCAATAGTAGAACCTCTTCATCACTGTCAGTATCTTATGATAGCATGGGTGACCTAAATAAGGTTTCGTACCAAACTCCCTCAAGATCACCTTCTTGAGCTCACTGCTATCTGGTACATATATGTTGTTTCGGAACCTGACCAATCCTTCCACTGTAAGAGAATAATACATACCCTGTGCACCTACGCCTACGCCTGTACCTATACCTATACTGCTACACGTAGCTATACCTGCACATATACCTGTACCTGCACATGTACCTGTAATATCACCTGTGCCTATATCAACATGTTGCTGCAACCTGTGTACAATCTCCATACACTTGACATCTTGTTGACCTGGCTGCAAGATCCTATCCTGTAAGTCCATCCCATAGGAGCTCACAGCTACCAAGTGATGTACATTTACCCATCTACTAAGAGCATTTTCCACCCTATTCTATTTACCTTGGATGTACCTGATCTTTAAATAAAACTCGCTGATCATGGCCAACCATCTAGCCTACCTGGCGTTCAAATTCGACCGATCAAACAAATACCTTAACCCAATATGATCACTGATAAGTACAAACCTCCTAACAAGAATATAGTGTCTCCACATCTTCAATGCATGTATGATCACTGCTAACTCAAGATCATGTGTCAGGTAGTTCTGCTTGTGCTCGTTTAGTTTCCAAGACTTATAGCACACCACCTGTGCATCCTACATAAGGACTCCACCAAGTCCTCTCTTGCAAGCATCTGTGCATACCACAAAATCTTTGTTCGGATCTACAATCTGTAACATCGGAGAATGTGTCAACAACTGCGTAAGTTGCTTAAAGCTAGCCTCACACTCCTCTGTCCATTCGAACTTCTTACCTTTCCTTTGCAATGATGTAATGGGATAAGCAATCTGCGAGAAGTTCTTGATGAACCTCCTTTAATAGCCTACTAGACCCATGAAAGATCTTACCTCATCCACACTCTTAGGAGCTACCCACCCCATGATGGCCCTTACTTCTTTGGATCTACTGCAATTCCCTCCTTGGAGACAACATGTCCCAAGTAGTGTACCTCAGTATGAAAAAAACTACACTTGCTGAGCTTAGTATACAACTGAAGCTCTCTCAACAACCTCAACATTGCTGCTAAATGCTTGAGATGCTCTTCCTCATTGCTAAAATATACCAGTATGTCATCAATGAACACAATAACAAACTTATCCAAATATGGATGCAACACACTATTCATCAAGCACATGAATGTAGTTGGAGCATTAGTTAAGCCAAATGGAACAACAACAAAACCATAATTCCCATACCTGGTCCTGAACGTAGTCTTGTAAATGTCCTCTTCTTTGATGCATACCTAATGGTATCCAAATCTCAAGTCAATCTTTAAGAACACTGCTGCTCCCTTCAGCTGATTGAACAAGTTATCAATCCTTGACAAAGGTTACCTATTCTTAATAGTCACTTTTTTCAACTGCCTGTAATCAATGCATAACATGAGAGTAGCATCTTTCTTGTTCATGAACAATACTGGTGCGCCCTAAGGTGATACACTTGGCCTAGTGTATCCCTTGTCCAACATTTCCTTCAACTGCAACTTTAGCTCAACCAACTCAAGTGTGCTCATCCTGTAAGGTGATTTCGATGCTGGAGTTGCCCTTGGCACTAACTCAATAGAAAACTCTACCCCCCTATGAGGTGGAAACTCTGTAATGTCCTCAGGGAATACATCCTGAAATTGTTGCAAAACTGGATACCTGTTCAATGCATCTGCATCCTCAACCTCCTTACCATTATCACTAGAAATGTATACTATAAATAGCTTGCACCCTTTCCTGCGGCTACACTTTTCTTGCATAACTGTCACCATCCTAATTGATGTGGCTTTCTTCTTACCCTGCAAGACTCTTGGTTCCCCATTTTCATCAACGCACTCAATGGATTTGTCATAGTAGTCTACCTTGGTTATACAAAGATACAACCAATCTATGCCCAACAACATATTATATGATCCCAACGATAGTACATTTAGATGTGCTGTGGTAGGCACACCATTCAAATCAAATGTAGAAGCTCTTACCTAATGATGAACTTGCTTCTTTGTACATGTAGCCAACTACACTAACCAAGACTTTGCATGCAATTCCTTACTTAAACCACACTTATCCACCAAGTCAGGACTAACATAGCTATAATTAGATCCAGGGTCAATCAAAATATAAAAAACTTGATCATAAAGCTTACCATCCATCTCAATGATAGATGTTTGGTGTTCTTCCTACTTGTTGTCCACGAATTCATAGATACATGGAATACTCTGACCAACATCCCCAACAGTCTTTGCCTCTTGTGCACTCTATATCTTAGGCCTTCCACCCTTATGCTGTAGACAATCTTTCCTAAGGTGTTCCTCACCACATGTACAACACTCCAACCGACTAGTGCCATCACCTTTATGCTACTGTTGTGACCCATGTCCCTATCTAGTTGCATTAAATCTCTTTTGTGGTGCCATATTTTCTTTCCCATCTGCATTCTGAGGCCTTGTCCTCTTAGGCTACCATTAACTCTACCTTTGTTGAGATTTATTCTTATGCTTTGACTGCTCATAACAATGCTTTAATTTCCCAATGACTTCCTCAAGTGACCTAGGCTCATCATATTCAATATGATCTCTAAATGCTAATGGCGAACCACTGACAAATCTCTGAACTTTAGCCTTCTCATCAGTAAGATACGATACATACCTTAATAGCTCCATAAACTTGGTCATGTACTTTTCATCTATCATTGATCCCATCTTTAGCTCATAAAATTCTTTGGCCTTCTTGTCGTAGTACCTCTCTGACAAGTACTTCTTCCCAAAAAGCCTCTTGAACTCCTACCAACTCAAGTCATTTGTCCTGATGTCTCTAACCTACTTAACATATTCCCACTAGATGTCTACTTTACCTTTCAAGCTGAAGATAACTATTATGGCCTTCATGTTATCTGTGTACTCATGCAACTCAAAGAATTTGTTCATCCCAAGTATCCAAACCTTTGCCTCTTCCGACTTCTTCACATATCCATCAAAAGTAGGTGGTTTTTCTTTCTTGAATTCATCCAGAAAATATCCCCTATCATTTCTCCTACAAGGATGATAACGATGATGATCACGATGTCTATCAAAACTATAACTAGAATAGTACATGTACTCATCGCCCCTGCTATCCAAAGTTTCCAACAACCTACCATCTCTTACTATATCAGATATATCCGACCTGTGTCTACCAGGATACCTATCGCCATATGCCCCATTAGTTTTATCCTCATGTCCATGGCTGATTCGAAGTGGCCCTTGTCGCTACAAGTCTAACAAACTTTGAAGGAGTGTAGCATTAACTTCTACTTGTTTCTCTTGTTCCTGTATGATACGATCATTATCTACCTTACAACTCCTTATCTCTTCCTTCAAGCTTCTTAATGTAACTGCCAAATTGGAAGGATTCCCAACACCGTACTGCTCTTTAGATTCCTAGGCAGAGTTTTTTTAATCAACCATCTTGCTAGGCATTTGATATTTCTTCCTGCAATGCATAATATGTTAGATAAACTAAATCACAATAAACCGACGTACCTTAGTATAACTCGGAGAGGATACCTTGTCTGAAAGATCACCAAATCATTGTGATACATGTATAACATAATCATAACAAATATAGACATATGCAAATAAATGTATCAACACATAAACATCACTCTAAGTAGGGTCCAATCATCAATGCAATGCCATATCAACAATTCATGATATGACCTCATGCATGACAACAACCATTACTCCATTGTACATATTGCCACATGCAACCAACAACATGCATAAGCAATGCCTAATCAACTACACATACACATAAACACATGTAGTCAAACATAAGCGATCAATTCTTGTAATCAACCTACAAGACAGATACATGTAATCAACCTATAAGACTGATACGTGTAATCAACATATTCAAGAATGTAACCTAACATACAGGGATGTAAGTAGGTGACATAAAATCAACATGTAAGTGACATATAATCCATATGCAACCAACCACCTACTCATGACAAATACATTTCACGAAATAATTATCAAATTCTCCATAACAACCATACTACAACCATAATCAATCATCAAGCGAATGCAGCAAGCACATGAAATGCAAGTCTAAGAGACACACATGCAATTGACATGCATGCATGGCCAACACACACCGCCCATCTAGTCCGAGAGTTGAACCATGCTCTGATACCACGTTGTACCACCCTCCTCCCACATCTACCCAAGTAACCATGCTAACCGGGGTAAACATGAGACGAGAGGCTACTATGATTAGATTCAACCTCCTATGTAACCTTAAGGAAGTGGAATTGACAAAAACATCACACATAATCATCCAACATCAGCTTCAAAATCCTTAGAAGACATGTCAGTCACTCAGACAACCTGTCCCTAGGTCCCACTGGTTGTGTGGATCTCTTGGGCCATAATCGCTCTCATGCTATGGGCAAGGGAGCGACCAAAAACTCAAAGTTTCTCTCACATGCCTTCTTGGCAGTGACGAGAGACCAAAGTTTCCAGTTCTATGCCAGAAACCCTGGGATTTAAGCCACTTTTCAGGCCTAGAGCCCAGGTCACTGCCCATAATGGAGTGATATCTTGAAATCAGTAAAATTACATGGAAAAAATGATGCAAAAGCAATAAGCTGAATGATACCATAACCATATCCCTACTAGCCATGACATACATTTTGTCAAACATATCATCAACATGTAACCTACAGGTGTAAACAACATAATTAAGTTTAGGGATATCATACTTATCTGAGAGTCGCTATGAACCATTGTTCCATCATGTCATTTACTGCATTATCATCTATTAGGTCATAGACACATTATCCATTCATGTAAAAGTAAAAACATGCTGAGAGCCATACATAGTTATTTTAATAAAATATACATATAACTAATATAATAGGAACATAAATACCATACGCATATCAACCATCAAAATCCACATATACATCAATACATTTACACATGAAAATCAGGGGAATGAATTTCTCATTAATGAGTGCAATGAACCAACCGGAGATGGGACTACCACGTTCCACTCGACCATAGATTAGTTGAGCCAAGTCTCTCTTCAGCCAATCACCCTTGTGCCATATTCCAAGCATGAATGTGGGGCTCATAAAACACATCAAAAACACCAATCAACATGGATGCCACTGTAGTTTTCTTCCTACACCGTGAGGAATTTGAGTGGCTCCTAGTCTCTCAGGATTTACCGTGCATCAACAGTCTAATCCAAGGATCACTAGGCCCTACACCGAGACATACTCTCTAGGCTTTACCGTGCATCCCATCTCGGGATCACTAGCCCCAACGGAGAGAAAATCCACCTCTTGGATTTACCGTATATCCCGCCATTCACCGACAAGGATTCCTAGGCCCACCGAGGCACACAATCTGGCATTACCGCAACACACAGTCCAGTTCAGGGGTTACTAGGCTAGTGGCTTCGTGATCCTCAGTCCGATTCAGGGACCACTCAGACCATGTGTTTGTCAATTTAGAGATCCACCCCACTATGATTCGAATCTAATCAGACCATCCCACACAAACCGAATGAGAGAACCCATCTCATCAAAGCTATTAGGAAATGACAAGGCTAGGCTGCAAATACCATCACACCTGGAAAAACCCATGCCATGGTAGAAAAGCAACACATGCAATCCAATGCATGCCAAATCTAGCAAGGAAAATACACATGCAAGTTGATACCTGCAATGAAGCCTGTTATAGCTGCTTGATCTTGCCTTTCCCTACTTGATCTTTGCTTCCTCTTGCCTTTATTGCCTTTCTTGCTCCAATGCCAAAGTGCTTCAAGGACTCTAAGTGTCCAAGAGCATGAGAGAGAGAGAGAGAGTAATGAAAGAGCTCCAACAATGAACTGATAAAAGGTTAGTAACTGATCCTCAAAAACATCTTTATGAATGAGGCCTCTATTTTCTTCACTTTCCATTATTTTCCTTCATTTTCCTCCTCACGTGAAACCTGTGACCTTTCACCTTCCTTTTCTCCTCATTTCTATTATTTTCATAAATAATTGTGCCAAAAATGCCATTTTGCCTTTCAAAAGCCTTGTCCTTGCCTTTTCCAATTTCCTTAGCCATAAAAAACCAAATGAACACCCCCTAGGATGTCTTGCGCAACATTCAGCTTGGAATAAGTGTCCCATTAACCGCAGTTATTGTTTTTAGCTTTTATTACATGGAATTTTTCATCAAGGCTGTTACAGTTCCATTGAGAAATTTTGTCTCATGGATCATTACCTTGCTACGGGAGCCCACAATACACAATAGCAGGATGGATCAATGGCGGTTGATGCAATCAAATATCATAGTGACAGAGGCAATGACTAGCAACGATCAGATACTAGGGAGCGTAGAGCAGATTTGGCAATAACGCAAATGGAACAATGCAGAGTCAACAACAACACAAAGTTTTCAGTAGACAATGTAGTAGCTGGTAGCAATCAGAGACTCTCGTGACAAATGCATCATATTGATTCATTTAGATGCTTTTTTAGTTTCATAAGTTGCATTAGAAACAACATTAGAGATAAGTGTTGCATACAGAACATTCCAAAGGTAGTAGATCATGATAGAGTTGAATTCCTTTCTTGTTGAAAGGGAGTGTTGAAAATAACATCAAGAAATGTTAAAAATAACATCTAGAAATTCTAATTTAATTTGTCCTTGAATTAAATTATAATTGTATTCTCGTATCAACTTGTAGTAGTTAACTAAGTTTTTGACTGAGTTGACTTATGAAATTCGAGTTGGAAGTCTATCTAGAGTCACATAGAGTGATTCCTAAATTTAAGGGGTCCACGTTGAGTTCTTTTGAGTTGTAATTAATTAACTAAGTCTAACTGAGTTATAGTCAGTTAAAGTAGTTCAAACAATTGGAGGAACTAGTAAAGAGGTCTAATAGTGGGGAGCAACTTGAGTGCAACTTCACTACTCCACTAATTAACTGAAGATTCACTCATAAATAATTCATGCATGTCAGTTCAAATGAAGACCTAGTTGAGATTAAAGTTTAGGGACAATGTACTATCATTTGTATAATTTTTCAAGTTGTACAGATGGTGCATGTAATCAATTTAGGGCATATGGATGGATTGCGTAGTTATGGAGAGAGAATTTCCCAATTAAATATGGGTCAATTCTCTAAGAAATTGCGCAAGGAAGTAGGAGCTTGGAAGGCTAGGAATTTGGCTAAGTATTGGCCAAAGGTAGTCAGTCAGGTAGAGGATAGAAACTACTTGTGGAGGTTGAGCTAACATATTGTATTCATCCAAGGCTTTCCTAGGAAGTAGTGAGATATATTGTACTTGTGCAGAGATTGTTTAGGTTGAACAAGAATTATATTTTCTTATCAGATATTCTAGTTATTGCAATATAGATAGTTGAGGTTTTTAGCATTTACTTTCCCTAGAGAAATATTGTATTATGTGCGATTGATATTCTTCCTTTTCTGCTTATTATTTTCATTGATCAATTTTAGTTTCCGATGATGAGTAGAGTAGATTATTGTCTTATGTTTTAGCATATCACATAAGCTGTTGAATCTACAATAAAAATCTACAGGTAGAGATTGCATGCTGGTGGTAGTTGACAAGTCGATCAAGTATGCACACTTCATGACCATTCCATTAGACTACACATTGGGGCAAGTAGCAAAATTATTCTTTAGGGATATTTTTAGGCTACATGGAGTACCCATACATATTGTTAGTGAAAAGGATAATTGATTTCTTTGAGCTTTTTGGCAATAATTGTTTATATTGGGAGGGACACAGTTGATCCCGAGCACTAATTATCATCCAAAAATAGATTCCTAGACAAAATTTTTAAATAAATGGGTGGAAGGGTATTTGTGGAATTATGTGGTGGGGTAACAAAAGACATGGATCTGGTGGCTACACTTGGGGGAAAACTACTACAACACTACTTATCATATGTCCCTTGGTATGACACCATTTTGGGCACTATAAGGGTACAATGCTAGTTGATTTATTGAGATGGATTTTGGGGACAACAAGGTGCTAAAGGCCAAGGACTGGTTTGTAGGAGAGCCGAGACATTCTCAAAGTCCTTAAAGAAAACTTACAGGCCAAGGATTGGTTGCATGAGAGTTGATGCATTTTCAAAGTCCTTAAAAAAAACTTGTAGAGTGCACATAATCAACAAAAGTTGTATGCAAAATGCAAAAAGATTGAGAAAATTTTTCAAGAGGGTGATTTAGTTTACTTGTGCTTGTAGCCATACAGGTAGTCCTCTATAAAGAGGGGTGGAGCAAAAAAGTTGAAGCCTCAATTTTATGGACCCTGTAAAATCATATAGAAGGTTGGAGAAGTGGCTTATGAGCTAGATCTACTTGATGAGAGTAGGATTGACAACGTGTTTAACATATCGTGCCTCAAGAAGATGCTAGAGTAGAATTAACTTCATTGGACAAGGAAGGGAAATTGATTTTAACTCCTAATGAAATATTGGATACCAGGGAAAAGAGACTAAGGAACAAAACTATCAAGGAGTACATAGTTCATTGGAAAGGCTTGCCAATAGAAGATGTCCCGTGGGAAGAAGAACAAGTGTTGTAGCATCCTAGATTGCAATTACTTGAGGACAAGTGATTTTAGGAAGGGAGGACTATAATGTCCCTTCCCAAACCATAATAGTAGAAGAGACTAACTTAGTAGCCTATTTGGATTCCCGTAGGCTATATTCAGAGAAAAAGGGGATTAATTGGTTTAATTGTTGGATGACATTATAAAAAACAACATTTTAGTAATACTAAATAGTTAAATTGGAGGATGGTAAAAATAAAGTGACCCATAGTATTTCTAGCAACCGATGGTATTCTGGGTGGAGGAAATGATTATAAAAATAAAGAAGGAAGCTCAAGGAAAATATGAGTTTATGATTTGAGAATCAGACGTGGAGATCAAGTAGCTAAATGTGTGAGAGGAAAAACTTGTGTAGAGACGAATTTCGATTGTGGAACTATCCACCCTATCTGGTAGTGATTAGTTTCAGTGGTGAAACACACACCCTAGCTAGTATGAAGGGGGAATCCTTTTATGTTCTCCGTTGGAACTTAACAGAGGAAGGAGGATCCAGTGGAAACAATTTCCAAGTGTATGGAGGAACAAATTGCAGCAATTCACATCACCAAGAAGGGCCGAATTACTTCTGAAAGGGAGACCAAATTTCTAATTTCACTGGGAAGGTTGAATTAAACTTAAAGGAAGGCTGAATTGTTGTAGCATCTGGAGGGGCGAATTATCCTGAATGGAGGTTTAATCGTGGTGGCATTTGGAGGGCCAATTTGCATCATTGGGAAGATCAATTACAGGGAGGTCAAGTGAAAGAGTGTTGAATTGTTTTGGGTCCAAGGAAACCGAAATAAGGAGGCGAAATTGTAATATAATAAGCCAAAGGAGCGCAAGAATCATGGAGACCAAAATTGTACCTAGAAATTCAGGCATTGATATAAGAAATCCAAGTTGGAGCAAGTTGATTTTTCTAGTGTAATTGCGGTCATGGATTCAAGCCAGAGAATCTTCTAGGAGTGTGTCGAATTATTTTAATGTAAATATTCCTTAGTATTTTTTATAAAATTTGCTCGGTATTTGGTTTGGAATTTTTTACAAAATTTTGTGAGATCATGGTTTCCCAATGTATTGTTGGAATTTATAAAAAAATTGGCAAAATTATTTTTGGTAATTTTTTGAAGAATTTTTTGGTAGGAAAATTATAAATTAATAAAAGGGACATTTCAAAGCCTCACATCCATAAAACAAAGGGTTGATAAGAGTCTCAAAAAGAAGTTTTTTTTAATCCCATAACGAAATATCTGCCCACATACACATGTTTCCAAGTCCATGATAAGCTTTCCATCCTCCATTTATTCTTTCTTGAGCTTGCGATGGATATGGATTCCACCATATTTATATGAAGGGACTTCTTCCAAATTGTTGTTGTCACATATGAAAGTATCATATATTATCTTTTTGGAACTATTTTTCATAATTTACATTTTGTCATTATTAACAATCATACCCATCTTGGAACATAAATCTTGAGGGATACTAAGTTGTTTGCAGACTCCTACCCAAAAGAACAATATCAACAACATAAAGAAGAAAAGTGAAGATATACCAATGCGAGTGGGGCTAAGACAACCTGCTTCTTCCAAACACTCTTCAAACATATCAATATATGTGCCAAAAGGGGTAGGATACAAAGAACACCCTTTCTTTTCTCCAACATTGTACTTAATTTCTTCTGATCACCCTAAATGGTTCTAAGTTTGGTAATAATGTTTTCTTACAACCTTGAACTTGAAATATATACAATTTTAAATTAAAATGAAATGAAATATATAATTAATAAATAAGATATTTTTAAATAGTGGGAAAACCTGTCATAACTCAGTTGTCAAACCAGCTGTGGGTTGGTGGTCCATATGGGGATAGGCTTTCACTCCTATCAGATGCCTCAAAGGTTTGGGCCATCAACCTATTTCCTTAAGTTCAAGGAATTCAAGCTCTTAATGAAGCATAAGTAGTTTTAGGGCACACTTTAGGCTCAATTGATATATAGGATATGATGACAATTATATCTATTATATATATTTTTTAATAACATAAGTTTTATGATAAAAATATTGAGTTTCACTTACGATAATGATGACGACTTATTATTTGTTAAGAACAATCCTTATTTGTGTTTTAACATTCGATAATGTTACTTTCATAGTTACTTTCATAATTAAAATTTTCATATTACAAATAAGATTGTAAATTTCTTAATTTTATAAAATAATATTTTATATTTAATATATTATATTATAAATATAATTTTAAATATAATATAAATAAAATTATAATATAAAATATTTTTTTATATAAGTTTTTTTGTTTGTTTGCTAGGTTATTTGAGTCTTGAGATGATTGATACACCTAAACTGTAGCTTGAGTAGCCATGACCCAAGGACATCTAAGTCGTCAAAATCACCCAAGTATTGCAGCCAGCCTAGGCCACGCCAACCCTTAGCATGACTGGATTTTTTCCCACAAATTTTTGAACCAGTGACCTTTTCACCACAAAGTGCCTTAACATAGCAACCCATCACCATCTTCTCTTCGTCTTGTGGGCTGCATATTTTTTATTTTAATTAATAATATAACAATATAATAAAAATATTAAATAAAGTAATATTACAAATATTTTGAAAATAAAAAAACATTAAATAAAATCATTTTGTGTGTGTGTGTGTGTGGATATATATATACTTTGATTAATAATATAACAATATAATAGTAATGTTATAATGTCTGTAATTTTGATAATATTAGTACTCCTTCAATCCCTTAATGGATTTATGGAACAAAGAGATATTGTACAAGTGTGTTCTAGAATGGACAAATGATTTAACAATTTTAGATTATGTGATATTTCCTACATTCTTATTCACTTAGTTTAGCGGGCCAAAAAATTGGCAATATTTCAGGAAAAATATGTTCATTCAGCCCATGTGGATTTTTCGATGGGGCGAACCAAGGGACTCCCCCAATGTACGAAGTGTTATTCCTAGATGACCAACATTTCTTTCATATCAAGTATGGTCGAGGCCATGCAACAAACATGAGAGTTGAATTTTCATCTCTCTGGGAACTTGTCTACTTAGGGAACCAAAAAGAAGTTAAACAATTACAAATAATGGAGGATTCAAAACTCATTGTAGAGTAGGAGAATGAACAAGCTTCATTGGTTTTCATGCACCCATACTTTCATAGAACTTAATACATTGGTAGAAATGATATCTAAGGAAGCCATTTAGGTTATACCAAGGATTTTGGAGTACCAAGAATATGTGAATGAACAACTAGTGGGGGTTATAGCCCTTTACCTCTAATCTTGGTTATTATATAAGCTAGTTTTGTATATTGGACAACTATATACTCATGACATAGCTGTTGTACCAATTGAGAAGTTTTTTTGGTTTTTTTGAAGATTCTATTTTTTGGATCATGAAGGGATTAGACCTATGGTGGTCCTCACAATGTATATTTTCAGTCATGGAAATATAAATATTTTTTCCCTATGGAAAAAAGAAGTAGAATAAGAATTTAATTTAGTGAGAAAGTGAGAACCATATAATCAATATTCATTTTTTAGATAAAATTAATTTAATCATTTTTGTCACCTAAGTTGAGATATATATTTGTATTAAAGGGTTGTGTTGGGAACATAATTAACTACCAAATTTACATCAGATTTATATGGAGCTCAAAATTTTGGATGCATGAAATGCACAACACTCATGCCCAATCTCAAACATACAATGTAGTTCTTCCCATGACATGATTTAGTAGTCATAGATTTATCTTGTTATACATGCGCTAATATAGGCCTAACAAAAAGCAAAAAATTGGATTTCATGATTACATAAAAGAGTAACCTCCAACATGAGGGAGATCCTCGTGCTCTTAAGTATTCTTGCCTTTTTTATTTGCAAATATCCTGACACTGGAAGTCATTGAGTTCCCTTGTTTTGAAAATTATTAGCCATACCTAATCTTTGTGTAATATCCTCCAACTGTAGGTGCACATGCCCCATTTTTTCCTCTAGTCAATGGATTTTTTTTTCATATCCGACAAAATATACATAGCCACTAAAAGGATAGAGGAACGTTGATTAAGTTTGATGGCAAATTACATAACATCTTGCCGAATAAATTTTAGATCCTCTTCCAGTCATTTAATGTCACTCGTGCAAAACATTTTAACATCCAAATACTTTCCTAAAAAAATATATATTTCACTTGAATATATGTTTGATCACATGTTTCTTATTTCGATTCAAGACCATAAAAAGGTGCTATTGTCACATGTTCACTACTCAAAGAAAATATATTATGCAATTTTTATACTTGCTTTCTCTCTTAAGTCGATCGAGGACATAATTATGGTAATTAGGTTGTCTTCCTATGCAACCAAACACCAGGTTCCGCCCATTGTCCCTTGATGGGGATAAACATAGAGGACTTTGACAAAGATTCAGATTATGAAATGCCACCCAATAGAGTTTCTTAAGTAGGCTGTTAGGGCCCTATAATACTAGTGTATCCCCCTTATTGTTATTATTAGTGTAGCCCCATTATTGTTATTGTTAGTGTAGCACCCTATTGTTATTTTTGTGCCAATGTAGCCCTAATATTGTTATTTTTATTAACCATAAGATCCCACTATTTTTATTGTTGTGCCCTTACATTATTATTGTTATGTAGGCTCTGATTATATTGTGACCCTTTAGACTCCTATATTTACCAAGGAGGTCTTGTCATTTGTATCATCCAAGAATTGTTAATTTATGTGATGTAAAGGAGGGTTTTGTTGGAAAATCCATAGATTGGCAGTTAAACGATTTCCCTTATTAATGACATTAACTTGTGATGTTTTCATTATTAGTATTAGATTTCTTTATTATCTTTTCTTATCATCAAGATTAATGCCATGCAACAAATAGAAGAGAACAAAAGATATAGGCACACTACCAGGGAAAAACCCCCCTTGAGGGGAAAATCCAGTCACAAATTCTTCCTTTAGTAGATTCAAGATGAGACAACCAAGACCCTTATATTTTAGACTCGAGACTACCTCCATTCATCAAATCAAACTTGTCATTATTCTTCATACTTTGACACTGGACTCATCACTATGATAACAATAAGATAACACCAAGTTTACATCACCAAGATATTCACTGTGGTAGCAATGCAATATCATCGAAGTACATCATTGTAATATCACTGAAATGTGATCACTATAGAAATGCCAAAACTAAGGTGGCACCAAAACTGTGAGGTCGAGTTACTATGATCCATCACCGAACTATCTCCACTGCAATTTGCATTTTATGTATGAGATTACTATAAGTATATGTAAGATCTGAGCTCTGAGATTATCGAAAATATTTGCACTGAGATCAGTGTAATACTACCACACCCTTCTTTGATATTCGAGCTTGTATTCTGTCTCATAACACTGAAAATTTTTGTTCTCTGAAATCCAAATCTGAGATATGTATGAAATGCGAAGATCCAATGATTGTATATATAGTGGTTCGACCATACAAATGAGCCGACATGACATTTCGAACAATTGTGTCTTCATATAGGCCGATATGAGATCTCCTTATGAAAGCCGACTTGTAGAGGATTCTTTCAATAACAGGGAGACTTTGATGGATGGAGGAGTCTTCACAAATTTGACTTTGACACATAAACTTAAGCCTACAATGGATGATTGACCTAAGACAAATGACCCAAGCATGAAATCCATGCTTTAATAAGTCAAAATAAAATAATAATAAAATTCTTTTCACTTTATTTTAAAAGTATATTACATTTTGACTTCAAGTACAATAATGAAGACTGAACCTAGTTACATTTTCTAACACTCCCTCTTAACTAGGGAGGTATTCATATATTCAAAGAGGTACATGGAAGATCTCAAACCACATCATCTACGAAGAAGTTTAGGCACCTCAATGCCAATGGATTAGATTCCTAACCGGGGAAATCTATCCATTGGTCTCAAAAATTTAGACACCACAATGCCATGAACTACATTCCTGACCATGGAAATCTATCCATTGGTCTCTCAACAATTTAGGCACCGCAATGCCACAGACTAGATCCCTGACTAGGGAAATCTATTCGGGTGAGAATAAGATGGACTCAAGCTTTCAGCCTCTCTAGGTACCATTAGGCTTACTTGATAACCATCAACCTAGAAATCTAGGTGTGTGCCAAAGCTCAATGACCAACACCACCTTTCCAAATTCGGGTCTTAGACATCAACACAAAGTGCCAGCTAGATGTCCTTCCAAGCAATGATTCAATCACAAAGCCTCAACATTCCTTGATCCAACAAATCAAGGATAACCAATCTCCCCCAATCAAACTGATTGGTAACTAGCATGTTATCAAAACCTTTGAGAGATTCACCAATACAAACACAACCCAAATAAATAATATACTTTCACATGTACATAATCAAATACAAACCTTCGGGGTCTTCCAAACAACTTAGTGTTTCTTCTGAACATAGTAGAACGATCAATTGAATATTTGATAGAAGATTGCTTGATCATATACTTTCCTTTCCTACTTCACATGCAACAACATATCCTTCATTCTCCAATCAAAACTATGTTCTCCTTCTCAACCAGGGAGATTTCCTTTATCTAGGCTCCCTCTTAACTCAAGGAGATCAACTTCTTCTTTTCGTCATCAGAGAATATTTCATGGATTCCATCCTTCTTATTAGAGTCATTCATATATCATGCTTATCACTTCAATTTTACTTGCAATCATCTTCACCAATTTGAAGATGATGTACCTGCACAACTTAGATAGCAAGTACAACCAAAATTATAGAAGCATGAAGTTAGCCATATCAAAATCTTATAACAACGGAATCATTTAGACAAACATAATCAGCAAGAGACTATACTTCAACTTCTTTCCCAGGTTTAGTTACAAACCCTAAATCACATTCATTGCTCATCAAGATTTCATACTCATTATTCTATGGTTCCAATATTCTTTCAACGACAAGTTCCTTCATATAGAAAACCCTAGAAATAAATCCAATCAATGAATCTAACAACTTTTCAGAATTTATATGTTAGAATCCTTACTAAGATTTCAGACATATCCTAGATTTTATACTTGAGCTTCAACAATAAAAACCAATCACATCTTAATCAACACCATGACTAGCATCTATTAGGGTTTGATATTCACCCTAGATTTTCTCATTTACACAATCTCAACAATCACTATGTAGATTCATAGATTGTCTTATCACACATACTTAGAGAGTTTAACTACTACTAAGGCTTAGCTGCAAGAGCCTAGATTTTCCAAACATCATCCTAGACCATCAAACTTTGGTTAGGGTTTGTTTCCAAACCCTAAGACTCATGACCATTAACACTTAAATCAACACATATATCTATGAACTCATCAACATATCACATGCACATAATATGCCAGGCAATATTAAAATGTTAGACATATCGACCTCGACCAAGCTAGAGTTTTAGCCAATGGACACATACCTAAGGTTTCATTCCTAGGAATCTAAATAAATAACAAGGGTTTTTCTTATAAACCCATCCAAACCCTAGGAATATAGTGTTTCATAACATAACAAAGCAAACCCTACTATTCCAAAATTTCAAAGGTTTGGGATCTCAAACAAACATCATTCAACCCTAACAAGTTAGGTTTTCATGATCATACTGAAATCCCGAACATGACATCATCAACAAAAACTTCAAATAGAATTTCCAATAACCCTAAGCAGTTTTAGGGTTCCAAACATTGACATTGTCATACCCTTAGGTTAGGGTTTTCCGAAGAACCTATGTAGGGTTCTATAAAATCAATTAAGAATACAAGGGGGATAGATTTATCAAGAGATGAATCACCCTAAACAAGAATCTCTATGATTCAAGATAGCTAGACATAACGATGTTAGTAATGTAATGCAAACTTCAAAAATATGACGATCACATTTTTAAGAGAATCTAGTAAGGTGTATAGTTTGAGACATACCTGGAGATGTTCCTTGGCAAACTTGGTAAATATTCCTTAAAGTGTTCTCTTTGTTTTAAGCCATTATATTTTATACCTATAGTACATACTTACAAGCACAACATGTGATACCAAGGACATAATTTAATTTTCTTAAGTTAGATCTTCTACATAATCAAGGAGGAGGGAATCTTTTGATAAGTTGTTCATTCTTTCAAACATCAATAGGACCCTTTTTTATTTGACATTCTAGATTAAATGTAAACCCTACAAGATAAGGATGTAAGTTATCTAGGGATTACATCTTTATTCTATAAGAATCATTTAATATTTAGATATATATTGAAAATCTAAAAAACTCATGAAGATACGTACCTTGTGATTACATACCTCTAATTTGATAACTTATTAGACTTGTTGTAGTAACAATACTTGCTAGTTCCCTGGACTATCAATTTCATCTACCATGGGACAAACTTCAGATTCTTTATGAGGTGACACAATTCTTTAACGTGCCTTATACTTTGGTTCTTTGGTCCTATGATAACTAATTTCTCTTTACTGTGATAACACCGAATTGAAGACTATGATAACACCGAATTGAAGTAGCAATGAATTGAGGGAGCATAATATCGAATGTGGAAGCATCATAACAAGCTTATCCGAGCTCCTTGTAATGACAATTGAAACATTTGTTTTATTCGAACTTGTTATCTATGAGATTATATCACTTCAATGGCACCAAGACGAGTTAGTTGTCACTATGGAGGCATCGAGACTTTCTCAATGAAAGAGCACCAAGACCATCTCATTGTGAGAATACCAAACCCTTCTTATTGTGATGACATCAAATCCATATCACTATAGTTATATCGAACCTTCATCACTGTGGCTACATCGAGATTGTAGAATGATAACACTAAGAGTATTTTAGTGCCTAAACTAAGCTTCTAAATGTTGCCTTTGAGATTGCTGAGATACATCTCTAAAATCCAAACTTGATTTCTCTATTTATGCAAAATCCTTATGTTATTTTATGCAAGCTTCTCTCTTAACTTTGGAATGATGTATATCATTTACCGATATGTAGAGGCTGTGCCATCAACGAAATGAAGAGATTGTGTCACCATCAAAATAATTTGGAACCTATTATCTGAAAAGATCAAATTGTTTCTCTCTATGGCTACACTGAAATATCACTAAATTGTCACCTTGAGGGATCTTGACAGAACTGAGAATGCTTCAAGGATGTATATTTGTTCTTCAAACTTCCTTTTACTTTGACCATAGTTCTGATACCACGTTGGAAAATCCATAGATTGGCAATTAAACGATTTCCCTTATTAATGACATTAACTTGTGATATTTTCATAATTAGTATTAGATTTCTTAATTATCTTTTCTTATCATCAAGATTAATTCCAAGCAACAAATAAAAGAGAACACAAGATATAGGCACGCTACCAGGGCAAAAACCCCCTCGAGGGGAAAATACAGTCACAAATTCTTCCTTCAGTAGATTCAAGATGAGACGACCAAGAACCTTACAATTTAGACTCGAGACTACCTCCATCCATCAAATCAACCTTGTCATTCTTCTTCATACGTTGACAATGGACTAATCACTGTGATAACAATAATATATCACCAGGTTTACATCACTGAGATATTCACTATGGTAGTAATGAGATAGAATCGAAGTACATCATTGTAATATTACCGAAATGTGATCACTGTAGTAGCGACGAAACTAAGGTAGCACCAAAACTGTGAGGCTGAGTCACTGTGATCCATCACCGAACTATCTCCATTGCAATCGACATTTTATGTCTAAGATTACTAAAAGTATCTTTGAGATTACCTATGAGATTACTGAAAATATTTCCACTGAGATCACTGTAATACTACAACACCATTCCCTGAGATTCGAGCCTGTATTCTGTCTCATAGCACCTAAAATTTTTGTTCTCTGAAATTTGAACTTGTGATATGTATGAAATGCGAAGATCCAATGCTTGTATATATAGTGGTTCGACCATACAAATGAGCTGACATGACATTTCGAATAATTGTGTCTTCATATAGGTTGACATGAGATCTCCTTATGAAAGTGAGCTTGTAGAGGATCCTTTCAATAACAGAGAGACTTTGATGGATGGAGGTTTCTTCTCAAATTTAAATTTGAAAAATAAGCTAAAGCCTACAATGGAGGCTTGACCTAAGAAAAATGACCCAAGCATGAAACCCATGCTTTAATAAGTCAAAATAAAATAATAATAAAATTCTTTTCACTTTCTTTTAACAAGTATATTACATTTTGACTTCAAGTAAAATAATGAAGACCAAACCTAGTCACATTTTCCAACACTTACCCCATTGAAGAGGCTAATTATCAAGTCATTGATCTATCTTTTCTTCTTTTTCATGATATAGTTGCATAACAATTTGTATCAGAGCTTTGTATTCTAGGGTTTCGTTGCTTCAAACAGGCCATCTTGGAATTTTCGCTATAACAATTTTTCTACGAAGCTTCAAAAGCCAAAATTATGACCATATGGATCTGAAATCTTGGTGAACTTCATGTAGAAAATTCAGATCTTGGTTTGCTATATTTTTTGAGATATGGTTCAAAGAAGTTAGGGCTTCTGCATGCTCCAAAATTCAGTCTGAAATAGGTGACTTGGGGAAAATCGTCATAACTTCCTTCTCAAGAATCAAATTTGAATTATGTAAAAATTGACTAAAAGATGATGGACTGTAGTTTCTCGTGAATCAATTTCAGAGCCGAAGGTTGAAAAAATCACACTTGGCATCCCATACAAGTTCTCTCTACTGAACTAGTCCATATTCGGGCTATCGTGGGAGATTTGACATAAATTTATATTGAAGAAACCAATATTGGTATGACTTATGGAATTGGAAAGAAGACTCATAGTGATACCGCAAGACTAAATTTCAGACCTTAGAAAGCCAAAATTTCAGAGATACAATAATTTCAATATCAAGCTCCAAAAAGGAAGAAGAAAAATGTGCGTATCTTTTTAAATTTGCATAAGTTTTGTTTGAAAAATCAGTTTGAAGTAATTCAAAGGGCATATTAATGCATAAATATCATTATTTGGTTCCAATATGCCTCGAAAAAAATTGGGTACTCCTAGTAAGCAACAAGAATGCTCTACTATGACACATGAAGAAGAGGAAAGAATGCAACATGATATATCAAGATTACGCGACCAAATGCAACAAATTTCATTTTCGCAAAGAGTAACCAAAAATGAAATGGAAGCTAAGATGGATGGTTTGAAGAATGGTTTAAAAGTAGACATGGAAGGTTTAAAAGTAGACATGGAAGGCTTGAAGGATGGATTAAAAGTAGACGTGGAAGGTTTGAAAAAGTTGCTATAAGAAATGCTTCCTAATGTCGAAAAGGTATTCCATAAAATTCATGATGAGAATAAAAGGAATGTTAATCACGATTTTAGAGACTCTAACTTTGGGTTGAAGACCAAAAACATTCCAAGGATCTATATGTGGAAGTTCGATGGCAAAGATCCGGTAACATGGATACTACAAGTGGAGCAATATTTTGATCTACATGATGTGCAATACACACAAAAGATACACATTGTATATTTATATTTAGAATCCAATCAATTTGTATGGTATCTGTTAGCTTCCTGCTGCAACAGGTTATTCATTTTTTATGATTGGCATTTCACAGGTCAAATATGTCGTACTTTGCTTGCTGCAATGCTCCATATTTGCTTAAACAGTCTCCAAGTGAAGAAGGCTACTTCAAGTTCATTCAATTGCCTTCCAAATTTTGTAAAGTTATCCCGGTATCGCCATTTTTTAGTTAAAGGGAGGTCCAAACAGTTTAATCTTGGTCTCCCTAGGTTTAAATTTCCTGTTTTAGAATAGAGAGATTGTAAATCTGTCTAAACAGATTAATCTTGGCAGATTCCTAGATAGGTAGAGAAGCAGAGGAGCCCAACAGCTTAATCTGGGCTCTGGAAGAAATAAGGGTAGTATGTAGATAGGAAAGCATCAAAAGAAAAATGAATGACGAGTTTGCAAGTCTAAGTGCACCCCGAAACAAAAGAAGAAAAAATGCTAGGTAAGTAGGTTGGGTAGGTAGTTCTGAGGTTGTTGAATCCTAAATTGCTGACCAGTTCCAGGTTTTCAGGTGTCATATCATTCAGGACACAATCAACAAGAATTTGTATGCAAGAAACTCAAAAGAGGTATAACTGACTCCCCTTCTCTGTTCTCCCCAATCATTAACTAACTTCCCCAAAAGAGGTCAGGATCTGCTTGACACCTCTTAAGTTCCATCATCTTCATAACACTGGCTTGAGTAAAGATTTGCTTTACTCAAAGTTGTTCCATATTTTCTCTTAAGTATGGTCCTACCCCCCTTGTAATAGCCTAAGCTCTCTTGAACTTAGTGCTTTATTACCACCTCCATATTAACCACTAACATTATTATTTAGCTCCCTATTCTCCCCATCCCCTTATTAATATTAAGTAAAATCCCCCTACGTAATATCCCTCCCCCTGGTTGAAAAATAACCATAAGTACTCCTGGGAATTGCTCAGTTTATCTGAAACTTAGCAAGAGCCCTTGACCTCCAAAACCACCTCCCAGATACAATGGACTCCTTCCAAAGTATAACATCCTTCTGAGGTAATCGGACCCCTTCCGAAACCTCAAATGCCCTTCACACCTACTTACTTGCTCTTTCCCTCCCAAAACTTACACTTCATAGAACCTTAACGCCATATCGCATCACAACATCGCACTTTCCTCTCCATGCAGGTTATCACCCATCTGTCACCACCCGACGCGATATTGCGATATCAGCGGTCGGTGGTCGCAAGCACCGAGTGTCCAACTCAAGCAGCCTCCGTTCTCCGCCGATGCGATATTGCGATCACATCGGAGTTTCTTCATCGCATTATTTCCAGTATTAGCACCTCACCACGTCGCTCTGTACCAGGGACCCACCACAGCTGACGTCATCCGCCGTACAGCCGATGTCATGCTGACGTCAGCAGCCAGAAAGCCGAAACTTCGCGCAGGAAGAAAAATCGCACTTCGGAGCTCTAGAACAAGAAACAGAGGCAGTTTTTGATGCGCGATTAGCGCAATCGCGCATCGCTACGGGAAATAGGCCATTTCGAGGAATCTTCGGGTAATCTTCTAATTTCTTAATCCATTGCGCGCCGAAAAGCCCGAAAATCGCCCGATCGTGCCTAAAGGATCCGGTTTAAAAACAGCAGCAGATCAATCACAGAGTTTAAAGTGGATCAGATCAAATCATCAGGCATCAAGCGTGTCAAAGAGTATCAGTTGATGGCGGAAGCCATCAATGTAGCGGAAAAGAGTATCAGCAAATATCTTGAGCAGCGGCCCGAAGCAGGAGAAAATTTAATATCTTCCAACAGATTCATAGAAAGAGGGCGAAACTACTGAAGCTCTCAAATCGTAATTATTGCACATTTAATTCACACCAGAGCCGAACTGCAGTTCCTGAAGCACAATCATTCCAGCAGCACCGCATCTGGCCCCCAAGGGCCACCTCGTCACCTGTTCCGATCTAGCTGCCCCCAACGCAGCCAAAAAGATTTACTTGCATTTAATTATAGTAACACTTAGATTTTTGAAGCGTTCTCTAAGCACACCTGTCGAGGTCACTTGTAATGATGTCTTTCCGATATTTTGCTTATAAATACCACCCTGAGCAATGTTGTGAGGAGTTGGTTGGTTGGTAGTAGTTGTTGGTCAGTATTCTTTCCAGTATTTTCTCCAAGCAGAGACTCGCACTGTAACTGTCATAATTTCCATAATCAAAGATTGCTGAAAGCATGGATTGCGAAACTACTTGATGTTTTCTCTTGGCCAAGGAATGATCATGGAATTCCTGTGCTTCTACATGATCCAATAAGTGTTCCTCTCCTCTGTTTAAATTTATGTTTTTTACCACCTTTCCGCCTTTCTAAATTGCAGGAAAAAAGAATAGCTTGAGATTTGTTTCATTACACCTTAAGTTCAATTTTTGTGTTTCTCAATGTTTTCTTCAGAAATGGTTATGAGCTTGTATTCTTAAATGGTCTAGTTTACACTGTTTCTTTAACATATGAGTGCATGTCTTAGGAATTCTTAACTGCTCTGGGATCCCACTCATCCATTTCTCCTCTTTGTCAGCATGATGAAATGATTCTCCTTTGCCTTTCATCCCTGATGTTCACTCTGTACTTTCAGCAGACAGAAAATTGTATCCTGTGTGGCTATCCCGCTTCGTATCCCCTTGTGACCAAGAAAACGCTCGCAAGCCTCAATCTGTGACTCCATGCCCAGTGGTTCGAAACTTATCACTAGTTACCGTGCCTCTCTGTTCAAGAATCCTACCTTCTTTCCAACCACAACCAACACTCCCTTGAAGTCAGAAAGCTAGCCAAAAATCATCAACTAAGGTTGAATCGAAGGGAGAGAGCCCTCTCCGATTGCAGGTGGGCTAGAACCTGCAATCAGAAGATTGGTTTGTGGTTACCTCGGCCGTATCCCTATTAGGAGCCTAGGGACAACCTGAGTGATAACAATATCAATGACTTTGTTCTCATAAACTACTTGTCACTTGGTTAATTTTTACGGAGGAAATTATAGCACATTATGAGGATAAAAAGAGAAACACCTTCTTTAGCTGATTGATAAATCTCAAAAAAAGGGGTTCAATGGTGGAGCACATTGAGGATTTCCAAAAATTGAATATTAGGGTAACTCATATTCCATAGGAGCATAAGATTGATGTCTTCATAGGGAATTTAAAGGATAACGTCCAACATGAGATTCGCCTTTGGGAACATAATTCATTGGAGAATCCATTGAGGGTGGCAAGAAAAGTTGAAAGAAAAATTATGGCAATAAGGAAGTCTACCACACACAACTATAAATATGGAAGTGTTGCTACTCTTAGCCTTCCACAACCTACAAGGTTGACATCAAAACAATTGGAGGAAAAACGAGCAAAAGGGATTTATTATAATTGTGATAAAAAAAAACGTTAAAGGTCATAACCGTGTTGAGAAGAAATTAGTTTACATAGATTGTGAAGAGGAGGATGAAAAGGAACAAGAAACATCAAAAGAAGAGGATATACATTAGGAACCAACCCTAGAAAAACAAGAAATGAATCTGACCATATCTTGGAATGCATTGGCGAGAATTACCGCGACTCAAAATATTAAGATAGAAGGATATATCAAGAAGAAACATGTAATAGTGTTGATTGATTCATGTAGTGCCCACAATTTTATTCATTGTAAGATAGCTAAGGAATCAAATTTCTTTTTATATTCAACACCAGAGTGTCAAGTGATGCTTGCAAATGGAGGAACTATAAATTGCTCTAGAAAGTGCCATAATATCAAGCTAACCATGGGGGAATATCTATTGAATAGTCCAATGGTTTCCATTCCAATGGGTGGTGTTGATGTTGTACAAAGAGACCAATGGTTGCAATCTTTAGGGGCAATAACTTTTAATTTTTAAGAACTTTTCTTGAAATTTTTTTAGGAAGGAAAATAAACTGAATTAAGGGGTATCGTAGGGAATCCAGGGAACATAATAAACTCTAATGGCATGACAAAGATTTTGAAGAAAGAACAACATGGAATAATTGCACAATTATGCTCACTAGAGGTTTAACCATTGAAATTATTTATTTCTCTAGATCTCTAAAAAGGCTTGGAAAATCATTCCAAGGTATTTGACACTCCCAAAGGCCTCCCACTTATTCATGATTATGATCATGCTATTCACTTGATTCTAGAAATTGTTCCTCCAAGCATTAGACCTTACAGATATATTTATGCCCAAAAGAGTGAAATTGAATGTATGGTTGCAGAAATGCTTCAGGTCGGTATAATTCAACCCAGTCAAAGTTCTTTCTCTACTCTATTATTGGTGCACAATAAAGATAGATCAGGGTGTATGCGTCTAGATTATAGGTAGCTCAACAAGCTCACTATTAAAGATAAATTTCCCATTCCTGTCATTGATGAATTGTTGAATGAATCACATGGAGCTATTTACTTCACCGAGCTGGATCTTCGTTCAGGACATCATCAAATTAGAATTAAGACTAAAGACATTCTGAAAACAACATTCAAAACTCATGAAGGTCATTATGAATTGTTGGTCATGCCTTTTGGCCTTACTAATGCACCTTCCACATTTCAAGGTTTGATGAATTCCATTTTCAAACCCTTCCTTATAGATTTTGTGTTAGTAGTTTTTGATGATATACTAATCTACAAGATGTCTTAGAAGGATCATGTTCAACATGTTGACAGGGTGCTCAAACTATTGGAGGAGAAATAATTATATGCAATAACCTCAAAGCATTTCTTTGGAGTACATGAGGTGGAATATTTGGGTCATATTGTATCTAATGAGGGTGTTAAGGTAGACCCTAACAAAATTAAAGCCATTAAGGAATGGGAAATCCCCACAACACTAAAGCATCTTCGAGGATTTCTCAAGTTGACAAGGTATTATTGCAAGTTTTCAATTAATTATAGGAGAATAACAACACATATAACAACATTACTGAAGAAAGATGCATTTTCTTGGACTCCAGAAGCAACTAAAGCCTTTGAACACGTTAAAGAGGCAATGTGCCAAGCTACACCAGACTTCACAAAAGATTTATTATGGAATGTGATTCCTCAGGAAATGGAATTTGTGTTTTTTTAATGCAAGAAGGAAGACCCATTGGTTTTGAAAGTCACCTAATCAAGGGAAAGTATTTACACAAACCTATTTATGAGAAGGAAATGTTGGCAATACTACATGCACTAAAGCAATGTCAACCTTACCTAATGGGAAGACACTTCTAGGTAAAAACATATCACGATAGTCTTAAATACTTTATGGAACAAATATTATCTTCAGAAGAGCAACAAAAATAAGTCACAAAGATGTTGCTTTATGAATTTGAAATCATCTACAAAAAATGGAAGCAAAATGTTGTTGCAGATGCACTCTCAAGAAAGGATGAGGATGTGGAAGCATTACTGTATCCAACCTGATTGGATAACTAAAGCAGGGGATGAATGGAAGAATGATGAAGATGTGTGGACACTCATTCAAAAGTTACAACAAGATCTTAGTACATCTTATACATTTATCTGGAAAATTGATTCATTACGGTACAAAGATTGCTTATATCTCTGTAAGAATTCCCGACTCAAACAAAAGATTCTTTTGGAATTACACACGTCCCCTTAGGAGGGCACTCAGGATTTTTAAAAACTTACCATAGGGTCAAGAAGGATTTTTTTTGGGATGACCTTAAATTTGATATTTAGAAGTTTATGGCAGAATGTTTGGTTTGCCAACAAAATAAAGTTGAGACAATTAAGACCTCGAGTTTGTTACAACCTTTAGCTATTCCATGTCACTGTTGGGAGGAGGTCTCAATGTATTTTATCACAAGTTTACCCAAGTCTAAAGGAAAGAGTGTCATCATGATGGTAGTTGATAGAATTACCAAATATGCACACTTTTGTTCATTATCTCATCCTTTTAAAGTGAGTACAATTGCTACTGCATTTATGGAAAAAATTCAAAAGCTACATGGAAACTGACGGATTAGTGTAAGGGACAAAGATCCTATTTTCACTAGACATTTTTGGATGTAATTATTTTCTTTTCTTGGTACTCAATTAGCTCATAGCTCATATTATCATCTTCAATCTGATGGACAAAATGAGATAGTGAACAAATGTTTGGAAGGATATCTTCGTTGCTTTGTATCTAATAAACAAACATAATGGGTAAAGTGGTTACCTCTAACTGAATAGTGGTATAAAAATTCCTTCCATAATGCAACAAAAATGACTCAATTTATGCCCCTTTATGGATATCATCCACCACCCATCACATAAAATTTAAGATAAAATTCAAAGGTTCAACCAGTGGAAGATCACATCAAGTATCAACAACATGTTCTCCAACTATTAAAGGATAACCTCACCCTGGTGCATAATAAAATGAAACAACAGGAAAATCAACATCACAGTGAAAGAAGTTTTGATGTAGGCGACTGGGTATTTTTAAGGATACAACCATATAAACAAATGTCCCTCAAGCAAGCTAAAAAAGATAATAAATTACCACCAAAGTATTATGGTCCTTACAAAGTGTTGCAAAAGATTGGTACTATGACATACAAATTGGAGTTGTTTGCATCTTTCCGAGTACACCTAGTTTTCCATGTTTCATGCTTAAAGAAGGTTATCAGTGACAAGCTCCTAGTTCAAACATTATTCCTAGAACTTGTGGAAGAAGGAAAAATCATATTGGATCCTAAAGTAGACATGAAAACAAGAACTCGACAACTACGAAATTGATCAATTTCAAAGTATTTCATTAAGTGGAAGAACTTACCTGCTGAAGATTCCACATGGGAGGATGATAATTATATACAGAAGCACACAAAACTACTCAAGCATTAAGGACAACAATTTTTTGAAAGAGAGGGGAATGTTAGGTCCCTATAATACTAGTGTAGACCCATTATTGTTATTATTAGTGTAGCCCCTTTATTGTTATTGTTAGTGCAAACCCCTATTGCTATTGTTGTGCCCCATAGAATCCCACTATTTTTATTGTTGTTCCCTTACATTATTATTGTTATGTAGGCTCTGATTATATTGTGATCCCTTAGACTCCTATATATACCAAGGAGGTATTGTCATTTGTATCATCCAAGAATTGTTCATTTATGTGATGTAAAGGAGGTTTCCCCCTCGAAGAGGCTAATTCTCAAGTCGGTGATCTATATTTTCTTCTATTTTGTGATCTGGTTGCATAACACATGCAACCTTTGTTTTGTAACAAAGTGTCATGACAAGATTCATGAAACACAAACTCAACCTATGACGCTCCAAAGATAACTTCAATGCACCAGAAATAATTGAACCAACACAGACCTTCAACACACCATATAAACTTATATCAATTCATAGTAGAGTAGGGTTGTTGACACCTAATAATAGGGATTGGGTGAACAATTGTAAATAGTGTAAATAATTAATAAGAGAAAATGAAGATCATCAGGAGATGAAACTCAAGAGTCACTCCCTCATGTATACAACTATGAACAACCCAAATGAATAAAAATATTCTCATTTGAGGAGTTACCTCCTGGCCTAACATGGTAACAGAGCCAATGCCATTTTTTGGCCTCCCTCTACTTTGTAACTCCCATTATGCCTATGTTCTGCATCCTTTTGTAGAACTAACACCTCTACTATACCCTGAAGCCTGAACCCATCTTACCTACATCATCAGATGCATTTTCCATTCCACTGTCAAGTGTTGAGTCTCCAATATCAGATGCGTTTTCTATTGTGCTTGGTGTAGTCCCAGAGGGTGTTCTCCACACACAGTGCTCGGCCTCCAGGTCTCCATACCAATGTGCTCGGCCTCCAAAAAGACTCATGCCTTTGCCTTAAATATGATGAAGAATGTGCACCAGAGACCACTCTTCCAATGAACATTTCAACTTCCGTAGGCCCTTCGGCTGTCCCTGGTTTCATTCCTGTACAGAGACGAGAAGAGCGGTGATACCTATAGTGTGGTACGTCATATAATCCATATCACACTGTCTCTACGCTGTTTGGTACATCTTTTACAACCTCTCCACATACACCCCATCCTCCTATAGTACACCCTTCACTCTGCTCTGCTTGCATATGCCCCTTCCCTCTGCATCCATACACCCCCTCGCTCTACGTCCATATGCCCCTCACTATTCTGCATACAGGTTTTTCCCATATAACACTTCCACAATATTCTGTTATGCCCATATAATGCTTCCTTCCTAGTTTTGAAGCTACTCAACACACAGTTGAACGCTGCTCCTCCATACAAATGAACTACCCCTACGTTGAATTCCCTTACCCAAATATACATATGCTCCCTCTGAACTATATTAATACCTCCCTTTGCACATTGTGTAAGAGTCGACTCCAGTCCATACCATTGCTTACGAACCCACAGTCAAATAAATCTGCCATAGTTATATGAACATGTGTTCATATAACTCTGATTTTTTTAATACCTCCCTCCCACTGTTCAGTCAATATGTTGACCCTCCTACATATACACCTTCCCATAGACCCCCTCCCCCATATACTCCCTCCCCCACATACTCCCTCTCCCAAATATACCCTCCCCTAGTAATGCGTCTGCTCTATACATATCATATTGTAATTTTTTTACCACCAGAAGTACAAATTTTCTACATTGGCAACAAAAGTATATTTACAGTACACAGATTTTAAAAATACATTGATTAATACCTATTGTGGGAGTGGTTCTCACCGGCAAGGAGAACTATCAAGAATGGTCACATAAAATCAAACACACTCTCATTTTTAATGAGCTGTGGAAAGGAGTGCGTGTTGGAGACGAAGACAAAGAACCAGAACAACCTACCTCAGATAAGGAATTCACCATTTGGGAAAATAAGAACAACAAGGCTTATGCCTTGATTGCAGCATCAATAAATGAAGAGGTGAGTCCCCATATTTTGCCATTTTTAGCATTCGAATCCTTACAAAAACTGAAGGAACTCTTTGATTCACACTCTACACTTGAAGTTTTTCAACTCATGATTAGATTGTTCAACCTTGAATTACAAAATGACGATCCTCTTGCTCTTGCATCAAAAGTAAAATATGTTATGCATGATATCAAGGTCACTAATGTTGAACTGGACATTCCTCTGATAACTTTTGTCAAGGAAGTTTATCCCACTTACTAAAATTATCTTGAGTCATTGAAAGCAAATGGAAACCTCAAAGAAATTACCTTTGACTCCCTTGTGAAATTTTTTTTTGAAAGAGAGAAAGCTTTTGGGAAGAAGAAAACTCCTCAGTATTCTAAAGAGGCTGTGTGTCTTGCACATAGAGAGAAGAATCTTTCTCAAGATTCTTCCAGAGGAAGAGGTGGTCAAAGAGGAAGAGGAAGAAGAAATTTCATAGGCAGGGGGCAGACACTCTTAAGGAGAAAAGTCAAATTTGCATTGCATACGTTACAATATAGATGGATCACATGACACATCCACATGCAATTTGCCTTGGGGAAAAATTGAGTAGGAAAGAAACCAACCCAAAGGTAAAACTAATGACAAAGAGAAAGATAAAGCACTTGAATCCGGTCACTATGTTGAAGCACATTGTAATATTTGAGTAAATGAAGACTTATTTAATGCTTCACTTGCTTCTTGGAAAAATGATTGGTTGCTTGATTCAGGAGCAACTTTCCACATGACTTTTAGAAGAGATTTTTTTGAAGAATTTACTAACAATGTTGATGGAGCAGTATACCTTTCAGACAAATCAAAACTCAAGCCATCAAGGCTTGGCACAATCAGGCTTAAATTGCCTGGTCTTCCAGACTTTCTTCCACATGATGTTTTATATCTCCCACATCTGAGGATAAACTTGTTGTCCTTGGTCCACATTCTCTAGCAAGGACACTCCATTCATATGTTTGATGGCAAGGTTGAGGTGAGAAATGCATCAGATCACTCACTTATCATGAGGGGGATAGAAGAAGAAAGGCTTCTCAAGCTTCAAGGTACCTCTGCTCGTGCACAAAATTTCTAATACAATTCTTATTATGATGAAGGTACATTTCCATCAAGTTTATTATGGCATGCTAGATTTGGACACTTGAACTATGACGACATCCGCTTGTTGAAGAAAAATGGTGTTACTGGTTTGCCTAGAATTCCTAGGAAACTTAAGCAATGTGATGCTTGCATTCTAGGAAAGCATAACAAACAATGTTTTCATGATTCACATTCCAGAGCACATAGAAAAATTGAACTCATTCATTTAAATTTATGTGGTCTAATGCTTGTTCCTTCTACAAATGGAAATAAATATATGATGACATTTATTGATGACTACACCAGAATGCATTTGGTTTATTTATTGAAGAACAAATCTGGTGCTTTTCAAACATTCAAGAAATTTCATACATGGATTGAAAATGATGCACAATCTCATATTGGCTCTATTCGCATTGATAATGGAAAATAATACACTTCAAATGAATTGTAAGACTATCTTCGCCAACATGGGATCAAGCATCAAACAACTGCGCCTTATAATCCCCAATAGAATGAAGTAGCTGAAAGAATGAATAGGACAATCTTAAATATGGTGCGCTCCATGATGTTTTTCAAGAATGTAAAATTGATGTTTTGGGCTGATGTCCATCTAATGCTATTAGAAACAAGACTCCTTATGAAATGTGGTATGGGCACATTCCTTTGGTAAAGCATCTCAAGGTCTTTGGTTCCACCTGTTATGCCTTGATACCAAAGGTACATAGAAACAAACTTGGTGCAAAGAGTTGTAAGTGTATCGTCTTGGGGTATTCAAACACCTCCAAATCATACCGTCTCTATGATGACGTCAGTAAAAAGTTTGTTGTATGTAGAGATGTAATCTTTCTTGAATCATCCAATGCTGATAATGTTGTTGAGCGGAAACTTGATCACATGGGTAGATTCACAAATGCAAAATCATTTCAAGAATTTGATAATCAGATTCCACATCTTGAAGGGGGGATTCCTATACTGGATCAACCCGTGGAATCTTCTTCTGAAGCACTCTCTCCCCCGCATGAAACTCCAACCACTGATGATACTTTGAGTGATGTGATTGACAGAATTGGGAGACTCAATCTTGATTCAGTCCCAACTCAATCAACTGAGCAGCTTGGACCATCTCAGAAAGGCCCCTCAAAGTGGCTGACAAAGACACTTGAAAGTGTTCATCTTGATGAGGTTGGAAAGATAAGAACTAGAAATTCAGCTTGGAAAAAGGGAGGTGATGTAGATGAATCTGATTCACTTGTTGATATGGATGTTTCTTATGATTGTGAATTGAATTTGTCTACATATTTGAACCAACTTCCTTCAAAGAAGTCACTTCTCATGATGAATGGAAAGAAGCGATGCAAAAGGAGTATGATGCCTTGATAAAGAATAGCACTTGGAAGCTGGTTGATCCTCCATTGGGAACCAAACCAATTGGTTACATGTGGGTCTACAAGAACAAGTATAGAGCTAATGGCTCACTTGACAAGCACAAAGCCATGCTTGTGGCAAAAGGTTTGCACAGAAGTAAGGGGTTAATTATGAGGAGACTTTCCCCCCCCAACAAAATGGGCTACCATCTGGACACTCTTTTCCCTAGCAGCTCAGAATGGTTGGAAATTCCATCAAGTGGATGTAAAATCTACTTTCTTGAATGGAGATCTAAAAGAGAATGTTTTTATGTTCCAGCCTGAAGGATTTGTTGTGAAAGGACATGAACATAAAGTATGCAAACTTGTGAAATCCTTGTATGGCCTCAAATAAGCACCGCAAGCCTGGTATGAAAAATTAATTGAGCATCTTCTGAAACTCAATTTCAAACATTATGATCTTGATGATGCAGCTTTGTTTGTCAAGAAAGTTGGCAAAATATTTGTATATCTTTTGGTATATGTAGATGATCTTTTGATGACAAGGGACAATGAGAGCTGCATTGTATCCATAAAGAAGGAATTGAGGACAGGTTTTGAAATAACTGATTTGGGCTATGTTCATTACTATTTTGGTATTGAAGTAACCCAACATCTGAAGTCCATATTTCTTTCTCAAAAGAAGTACATTGGATATCTGTTGAAAAAGTTTGGCATGGTTGAATGCAATCCTCTAACTACTCCAATGGAACAAAACCTAAAGCTCACATCCATTGAAGGAAAAGAATTTGAGAACGCAACAAAGTATAGGCAGCTTGTAGGAAGTCTCAACTACTTGACTACCAAACCAAACATTTCTTTTGTTGTTGGAATCCTCTCCAGGTTTATGCAAAAGCCTTGTGAGGGACACTGGTCTGATGCAAAAAGAGTTCTAAAGTACTTGAAGGGAACTCAAGACTTTGGACTCAAGTATACACAAGTGGGTGACTTAAGCTTGATTAGATAATCTGATTCAGACTTCGATGGAGACACAGAAATTGGGGTATCTACTTCTGGTTATGCTCTGAGTCTTGGATTGGAAGCTGTCTCCTGTAGATCACACAAACAATCAATTCCAGTAGATTCCACAACAAAGGCAGAATATGTGGTAGCAGCTAAGGCAAAAAAAGAAATTGTGTGGCTCAGGAAAATTCTGGAAGATTTGTAGGTAAAACAAGTACATTCGACTCCACTCATGATTGACAATACCTCTGCAATAAAGTTGGTGAAGAAACCAAAGTTCCATGATCGAATGAAGCACATCAAGACAAAATATCATCTGATTCGACATCATGTTGAGGCTAAAACAATCCATCTTTGCCATTGTTCCACTATTGAGCAGATTGTAGACATCTTCACCAAAACGCTTGGAAGAGAAAAGCTTGAAAGATTCAGAATGATGCTTGGAATCACCAACATCCCTTCAGATTAAGGGGGGGGAATGTTGACACCTAATCATAGGGATTGGGTGAACAATTGTAAATAGTGTAACTAATTAATAAGAGAAAATGAAGAGTCATCAGGAGATGAAACTCAAGAGTCAATCCCTCATGTATATAACTATGAACAACCCAAATGAATAAACATATTCTCATTTGAGGAGTTTCCTCTTGGCCTGACAAGGGTCAATAATCCAATTGGCTTGTAATGGCTGTTAATGAAACCTCGTCATCCAAAATAGACAAGTATAACAAACAAACTCTCAGTTTGTTCAACATATGGTTAGTCTAGACCTTGGAGCTCACATATTTTCTCTTAAACAAACATACACTATTTTCTAACATACCCTTTAAATTTGGATTAAAAATATCATACTTGAGCCAACTATAATAGACATCAAAACTAGGCACTTTTCTCCATCCATTGCTATGATAAAATGTAGAGAAGACAAGATTCCAAACTTACCTTCATTCCAAGGCATATTATTGCATTTGTTAACCAAGGGATGAGCACTTCCTTTTCCACTTCCAATAGGAAGTTTTGCCACCTTCATAAAAACCAAAGCATGCTAAAAAGAACAGTGAAAGAATCAAAATCACATTCCTTTTAGTTTAAAAGAAAATCACTTCACATATAGGTGAAGGTGGTAATACACATATGAACCCACCTCCATGCCACTTACTCTCATTGATAATCTCTTTCATAACAAAATGAAGGTATGGGTGCATATCTCCTAAATCTATTCACTTGAAATTCTCCTTTGGCCAACCTATATGCTTTGTTTTCCATAAGGCCAAGCCTTTGTTTGTTTTCCCTTAACATGTGGAATATCTTATTATTCACAATGCTTTTGACCAAGGAGAATATTCTCAAGAATATGTTTTCGATAGTTTCATCTAGATGGAGGGATCCATAAAATAAGTGATAGATTATGATTGTTGAATCTCCCATGATAATGAGATTCTAAATTTTTTACGACACTGCTTGATGTAAGCCTTGAAATAGGGTATAAGCTTCAACCACATTGTTTGTAGCATTACCCAATCCCTAAGAGTATTTATTTTCTACTTGATTCTCTTGGTGAAAAATCACTATCCCCCCGTTCTTGCCACCCCTATTTATTTAAACAATATTATTTAAAAAAATATTATGATGATATAAAATATTATACTTGTTTTATTTAAATGGATTGGGTTCAAACTATTAATCTTAACAAGCCAAAATTGATGATATTCTCTCCTTCTCGTTGATAATTGACTGTAATGATGATAGTCCAAAAATTGTATTGTCATTCTTCATAAACCATATAGAAAATGATTACAAATAAGAATAAAATATGACCATACCCTAGAAAGGGATTTGTGATAACAAATACAAAAGTTTGATAGTTATTGAAACTAAATGTACGTTTGAGACATACAAGCAAGGCTCAATTATGATATGGGAGGTGCTCATCACCTGGGTCATTGGAATAAGAGGATTAACTCCTCCCCCAAAAAAGGTCGACGCGGGGGTCTAGAAACCCCCTTGTCCTAAAGCATTGAGGTGTTTTCCATATTGGTCTCCTAAAGTGAAGGATTGACAATGTGACCTAGACTACGAGGAACCCGAGTATGCAAGAGGACATGGCATTATGCTCCAATAAGTGGAGGGTTAAAGTTTAAAGAGGTGATATTTGTTAAGTCTTAGATCTTGATAGGGTTAAGATTGAATTGAGGAATGAGAGCCCACCAAGGATTAGGGATATGACCATCCAAATCTCTTGCAAAGCTCTCTTCTTCGGTCTCTTCTTTAGTAGGAATACCCCTTGCAAGATGGTTCATGTGACTACAAGAGCATTACTAAATCTGATGATTCACTCATTCAATCAACAACTTTAAGGAGGTGGCTTCACATTTTCAGGCAAAGAACCTTTGGTTCGTCTTGACTGATGGAGTGATCGACTAGTTACTATGAATCAATGATTTAAAAACGACAAGAGACAGGCCATGTAAGGCCAACTAGATAAACAAAGCACACACTAAAAAAAAGTCATAAAGTTAAAAAAAAATAAACTACTCCTCCAAAGCTTAGACCAAGGTGGTTAGGACCACCTATTGGAGCAACGAAGAGATGAATAAAAAGGAACTTTTAGAGGCAATCTTGGGATGATTAGGGTGCAAGCCCCACCAACAAAGGTTTGAGTAGTTATGATAACCTACACACAACAACCCTTTCTATTGCAAGTACCCTCACTTCATAGGGCACCCTTCACAGGTGCTAAAATGATGATGTAATGTTTGCCTCAAGTACTATAATCTCTTCCCACCTGAAGTCACCCATGTGGAACAAGAGAGGAAACTAAGATTACCAGTTCATAATAAATGATTAGAGGGAATCGTAGAGGGTTGAGATCACATGTATAGGCAACGTATCTCACCCCAAAATTGCATGAATGGATTATCCAAAAAAGACTATTCCAAATAGAAGTCCATGCACACACAAAAATCCACATATTCCAAGATAAGTGAGAGAGGGGATATCTCTTTCACTTACCCTAATGTGACCTAGTACTTAACTCTTATGTTAGAGGAGCTTCCCTGACAATGCCTATGCAATATTGGATTTAACACTCACTAGCCAACCTCTAAGTTTCTTTGAGTGGCTTTGAAGAGTTGACGCTCCAACCTATTCCAAGGCCCTAATAACTTAGACATTTTGGTGATTCTAACAATAGAAAAATATAGTAAACATTTGTTTTATTGTTTGTTACTTACTCAAAGGTGACATTTGTGAAACTAATAACATTTTCAAGAATTTACAGAAAGTAACTAATAATAATATTGACAATATTAACCATTTTACTCGTTATTAACTATATAAGTTAACAATGAACCACTTCAATGCGTGCTATACAATTTAAGATTCAAATTTTTTCTTTTCTTTTGAAAATATGCAAGAACAACTAAGGTACATTTTAAAGAAACAAAGCACTTCACCTAAAATAAGACCTAAAAGCTATTACTAATGCAAATCTTTTGAACACGAACAAGAAACAAGCTAGGACAAATGCTTAGATATTTTTATTTTAAAAATGAATGCAAACTAACAAACTAAAAAGAAAGATACCTATAAAAAGAAACGTTCTTTTTTCTTTTTGCTACTTAAGAAAGAAAATCACTAAATTTATAAAGAACCCTAATGCAAAGGGCCTTTTTCATTTCTTCTTAAAAGAAAGAATGAAAGAAAAGGAGAGTGAATGTCATACATACAAAATCTTTAATTTTAGTACCGAAACAATAAATTATAAATCAAGAAACCCAATCAAGATGCCTCTCTCCTCAAAGATGGCAATAAAAAAAAAACAAGCAAAAAAAAAACTAGGAAGAAAAGGTTTCAGTTCTTTGCTTTCAAAATATAACAAGGGACTTCCAAGATCCATGAATATCATTAAATACCATTCAAACATAGACCATAAACTCAAACAAAAACTACAACACAAAGAACAAAGTCTAATAGACAATGGAAGACGGAAATTTTCACTTAGGTTATATATGTTATTGTTGTCTCAAAAAGTAGCACACATACACAATTGTTGAGTGAGAAATTCATGTATATATGCATGTTTTTCTCAATAAATTTGTGCATGAAAATCAATTATGCAACAAAATAATTTTTTTAAAACTTGAACGACACTTAAAGATATATTCCAATGAGTCTTAAAATGATATTAAAGATTGACGAAGAATGAAACAAAAGTCCTAATAATCTACAAGCAAGAAGAATCGCTGTAGGAGAAAAAATTCACTAAATGATTCCCATTGGAGTCACGAAGTATGTTGAAGGAAATATTATCCTATGACTAGGGTCAAGTACATATAGAATGGAAGTTGGGAGAAGACAAATTTAGATGCAAGGAAGTCAAAGCACACACATTCAACTAGCTAACTAGTTACTTATAGGGTACATACTAGGATAAATGACCGTTAAAGGAGATCTCGGTTAGAATATCCTTTCTCCAAAGTCCCACATTACAACACAACTTGCAAAATTGCAACCAAGAAAGGACAAACCACAAGTAAAATAGATACAAGAAATTATTCCCTAACTATAAGTACTTAGAACTAAATAGTAAGTTTCTACCAATTTCCATAATTAAACATAATAAAGAGGGAAATAAGTTATCTATTGATTCAAATTAAAAAAATACAATGGAAAGAATAAACCTGGTTCTTGTTGCAGATATTGCTTGGAAATACAACCTAGATTCGTCCTCTCAAGCTAGTGAAGGTTCATTACTACTCATAATCCTTGTCAAAGCAAGAAAGAGAAAGAGGAGTCTCTTTCCTCTATCAGTATAGAATGAGCAAGGGGTTCTAAAACAAGGGTTTCCTAAGAGAGAGTTTCCTTTAAAACAGATGGTGATCACTTGCAGATTCAAACAACACTTTACCAACAAAAGGGTAATTCCCCTTCTCCTCCACCCTAAGCTTACTTTTAGACTTGTAAATGATGCTTAAGCTAGTTATCCATGGGTAATGCACATGCTAAATGAAACCCAAAAATGCAAGAAAAAAAGATAAACCCAAGAAAGATCTCTTTGATTATAGAAAATAGAAAGCTATGTTCACTTGCCTCTTCAAGGTGGCAACCTCTAGTAGAAATGCTCTAAATACAATCACAATTCTTGAAAAAACATTACATAACATTTTATTCAATATTTATTTATCCATGGAGAATATTAACTACCTATGGGCCCACGTGATGAGAGCCTGCTAACTAATTTGGATATTGTTAACAAAGAGTACCCTTTTTACAATGAGTGACTATTAACTAGCTATTTATTATGTCACATGTATTAATGATGTATCTAAGTAAAGGGGTCAGGGTAGAACCCTAACATGCCCTCCCCCTTCTAAAACAACATTGTACTGAAGATTGAAGATAACGAAATTATTGGTATATCACTATTAGTTCCCATGTGGCATCTCCTAGTTGCATAACTTATCACTGGATCAATACTTCCTTGATAATGCATTGGCTTAAATAACACTCTCTAGTATCTAGTAATGCTTCTAGTTGGAACCAAATGGAACCTTCTTCATCAATTTTTGGTAGGTTGGTTTGCAGTTTACAATTTAATCCCAAAACCTTCTTCAAACAAGAGACATGAAAGACTAGATGAACCTCGTAGTGGGTTGAAAGAACTAGTTTGTAGTCAAATTGACCAATGTGTTGTATGATCTAATAGGGCCCATTGAACTTAGGAGTTAGCTTCTAGAGAGATATAAGGCTATAGGTGAAGGAGTTCTTGATCCCCTTCATCAAAATAATGTTTAAATCTATGTTGATTAGCTTTGTCTCATTCAATTTTATTCATACATGGACATACCTGGTACATAGGATTCCATGGATAACGGTTTCTAGCCACAAACTGCTTCGTATGGTGTCATTTCGGTAACTCCATGATAAGTGGTATTATACAACCATTCAACCACAAGAAGCCATTGTGACCGCTAGTGTGGTTTTTTAGAAGCAAAGAATCTCAAATATGTTTCTAAGCACTTATTGACCACTTCCATTTGACCATGTGTTTGAGGATGATATGCAATGCTCATATTTAGCTGTGTGCCTTGAAATTTAAATAGCTATTGCCAAATTTTTCCATTGAATATGGGGTCTCAACATAAAACAATGGAAGTGGGCATAACAAATAGCTTGAATATTTGATCGATGAAGTCTTGAGAAACTAAGGAAGGAGTGAAAGGATGGGTTAGGGCATAGAAATGAGTAGCTTTTGAAAGACAATCTACCACCACTATAATCATTGTTTTGTTGTGTGCTTTTGGAAGTCCAATTATAAAATCCATTGAAACGTCTATCCAAATAAATGTTGGGATTCATAAAGGTTGTAATGCCCCTAATAAATTAAATATCCCCCCTTATTTCTTTTAAAAGCATCATAGGATGCTATAAAATCCCAAATATCTATTGTCATGCCTTCCTAGAATAGTGAACACTTAGTTCTTTCATAAGTTTTGTGATATCCAAACTTACTTATAGGTTGTGATGCGTGTAGCTCCTCTAAAATTTGTTGTTTTAGGGTGAATATTTTTGCAAAACAATGCACCATTTATACCATAATGTATATTGTTGCCATGCATAATTTTTAGGAGGTTTGGGATCCGTTTTAAGCTTTTAGATGAGTTTCTAGTACTTTTTGCTAGCCATTCCTTGTGATATTCCTCAATCCATCATAGATTTGGTAATGATAAGGCAAGAAGTGACGTATCCTCTTCAAATTGTCTAGAAAAAGCATCAACCACAACATTCTCTTTACACTTCTTAAATGTGATCTCATAATCATATCCCGATAACTTGGTTACCCATTTGTGTTGCTATGGTGAAGAAAATCATTTTTCAAGGAATTACTTTAGAATATGTTGGTCAACCTTGATCTGAAAGTTTTTCCCTATGAGATATGTCACCAAGTCTCCACTACATGAGGGATATCCATCATCTCCTTTTTAGATGTGAATTATCCCAAATTGTGCTCACACAATGTCTTAATCATGAATGCCAAAGGTTGTCCTTGTTTTATCAACATTTCCCCTAGACCTCTTCCTGAGGCATCCCATTCCAAGACAAAGGTATTATTAAAGCTAGGTACTACTAATATTGGACTAGTGCACATGAATTCCTTTAAAGAAATGAATGATTGTGTGGCCTCCTCACTCTAGACAAAGGCATTTTTTTTAAGGAGTGAAGTTAGGGGAGTTGCAATTTTTCCATAATGTTTGAAAAATTTCCTATAATAGCTTATAATTCCTAAAAGTTCTCTCAAGCTCTTTAATGTTTTGGGTCATGGCCAATCTTGCATATCCTCTACTTTCTTGGGATCAACTTGCACTATTTCTAGACTTACAATGTCACCTAAATATTCATATTTAGAGGCCCCAAAAGAACCTTTGGAGCACTTTAGAAATAATTGGTTGTCTCTTATAAGTTGTAAGCACTTATCAACATGTTGTATGTGTGATTTCCATGTTGTACTATTTATCAAGATGCCATCGAAGACTACTAGCACAAACTTGTGTAGGAAGGGTTTGAAAATTTTGTTCATGAGGCTTTGGAAAGTGGATGGAGCATTACAAAGACTGAAAGGTGCCATTAGAAACTCGCAATGACCTTTTTTTTTTTTTTAAAGTTGTGTTTTTGTGATGTTTGCATATTCCATCATGAATTGGTGGTATTGTAAACAAAAATCAAGCTTAGTGAAAAAATTTACTCCATGAAGTTCATCCATAGATCATCAATACTTGGGATAGGAAATTTGTCCTTGTTTTTTAAGTTGTTGAGATCCCTAAATTCAGGACACATGCACTAAGTGCCTTCCTTCTTTAACATCATAATTGCCAATGATGAATAAGGGCTCGTACTAGGATGTATGACCCTTTCCTCCAATAGTTACTGGATGATATTTTCTATACCATTCTTTTGTGAAAAAGGGTGTTGATAAGGATGCACATTTGATGGTTGACTACCTAGAACTAGGGGAATGCCATAGTCATGCTATCCTCAAGAAATGGGTAAACCCTTTTGTGTCTTAAAGACATGATGATGTTTGTCATGGATTGGTTGCAAATCTAGGTTGATTTATTATATCATATTATCTATGACATGTATGCCATTAAATTGGAAACAATGCCATAATATCATTTTGTTAAAAATTTCTCCATATGATGAGAGCTAACTATTTCATGGGAACCTTCCTTAGACCTTTGAAGGGTGTGTACACATTTCTATTTAGTGAAACTCATATAGAGTTCTTTGAAATCCACTGTAACAGGTCCCAATGTGCGTAACCATTCTACCCCCAATACTATATCAAAACTACCTATGCTGATGACAAACATATGGGTTTTGAGTTAATAATCTCCCATTTAGAGTTTGACATTTTCACATCTGCTCCTCTTGAATTTTGTAGCTATGGTTGATCTTCATAATTAATATTTTTAGCCCTCGATGCATATGTAATGATATATATAAGGCATGTTCTTCATGACCTTATGAAAAGAGAAAATATATGACATGTTCTTCATGTTGGTTTTTAAAAGAGAAAAATTATGAATTGTAAATTTGAATTCTTGGTCCCAAGATGACCTAGTCAACCACAATTGGCCCAACTTCTAAAAGCACCCATTCAACCTCCCAAGACATGATATATACACGAGTTCAGCTGCCTTCCAAGCAAGTAATTCAGAGAATCTAAGGATAGAGAGGAAGAACATGAGGGGAGAGAGAGGAAGAATATAAGGAGAGAGAAAGGTCGAATATGAGGAAAGAGAGGACAAATTTGAGGAAAGAGAAAGGACAAATATGAGGAGAGAGAAAGGAAAAATCCGAGGAAATAAAAAGGATGAATTTAAGGAAAGAGAAAGGATGAATATAAGGCAAGAATAAAGGATGAATATGAGGCAGGAAGAAAGATCAAATATATGGCAGACTTTCTGGGCTTATTTGGGCAACAAATCTGAGTTTTCCTAAGGGAAGAAGAAGGCCAAATTTGTTGGGCAACCGGTTGTCTTATCTAGTGGGTACTTTGACTAGGTAGTTAATTCAAATTTATGTTTGACTTGATGTATCTCTATTGAAATTAATAATTTATCTAAGAATAGGGTTGTTTGTGTTTCCCCCATGTGGGTTTTCCCAGGGTAAATTTTTGTGTTCTTTTTTGATTGTCTATTTGTGATCCTATTGGCATTTTGTTTTACTATTGACATCCTTTGTGTAATTTCTTTGTGATGAATATGAATGCCAGAAAATATTAACCTAAGAGAAATCGTAAGAAGTAATTATCAGTTTAGAGGATGCTTGAGAAATCAACATGGAATCAGATCTATGGTATAAGAGCAACCTTCTTCTAAAACTATGACCCTATATCAACAAGAAAGGTCAATAATGTGTTTGACCAAAAGAAATCAAGTTCTACTAGTGTAAACAATGTTTTGAAGAAGGCCAGAGCCCTAAGTTCTAGATCTCAAACCGAGTTTTTGTCCAAGCCTTAGTCCAACCCTCAGGGCCTGTTACATAGGCAGAAAAACCTCAGATGATCCAAGAGACCTCATAAACCTATTTCAGAAGGCCGAGAAGGCCTCAGGTCTGTCGAAGTAAGGTTTAAAATCCTCAGGGTTATTGCAGTTGGGATGAAGGGCCTTAGTTCAAGATTAATAAAGTCAAGAGGCCTCAAGAGCTGGACAACTAGGCTACAAAATAAGAGGCCTCAGAACCTTGTCAATACAAAATTGAGATGTCTCATAAATGATGAATAGAAGTTACAAATTCTTTGGATAAGTTATTAATCTAAAAGGAGAGGTATAGAGTATTAACAATAGACGTCTAAAACAAATCTTTTGATAAACACTTCTCTAGCCTCATGTTTTCTTGCATTATGTTTATCTGTCAGGGTTAAGTAAGAATTAGGTCAAAAGCCTTAGCTAATCAGTGTCCAAAGAATTTCAGACTCTAGAAATCCCAAGAACATTGTTTCAGTTAGATTTGAGATCAATTATCTCATGTAGGGCTAACAATGGATTACCAACTTGGTTTAAAGTCTTGGGAATCAATGAGATGAAGTCTTTATGTGAAGATCTCAAAATCATTACATATTAAGGGATTGAGATACAAAATGACAACAAAGTTGTGATTCTATGAAAATCATACAAGATAAGAAAATTCTGATTAATATCTTGTAGAGTGGTAAGAAAGATTATTCGTTTACATTGGTTGATGAAGCAAAGAATTCAATGGTCGATGCTTATCTTGAGAAAAAATTTCCATAACAAGTTTGATAAATATATGTCTTTCATATTAATCACATTATTAGGATTTGGTCGAAATTTTGAACCAACTAATGTGGTCCATCATCAGGAGAAGGTGAAAAACCAATATATCTTAAGGAATAAATAGCATGGATGCATCATTGCCCAGAATTAGCTGTTGGTAAATTAGTTAATAAGGTAAGTAAAATATTATTAAAAATTAGAGGTTGGGAGTTATCTATTAAAATAATAATATATATTTAGCTAGAACTATCTTACTAGGAATAAATAAATAATAATATAAATATAAAATACTTTATACTAAAATAAATAATTATTTAGAAATTCTAGGTAAGGACTAAAATATATATATTTATTATTTAAAAACTAGTTGTTAAGAAATAAATCAATTTATTTAATTTTAATAATAATTAATAAGTTAAGTAAAATATTAAAATATATATATATTTATTTAAAAACTAGCTTTTATAAAATATTTTTAGTAATTAGTTAATAAAGTTTTATCTATAATTTATTTATTTTATCATTTTGAGATTCAATCTGAGTAAAAAAATATTTTTATTTTAATGTTTTAGTAACTAATTAGAAATGATCATTTTATAAAATATTCCAAACAAATTAAAATATACATGAGTTCTGAGAAATGGTTCTATAAATAATAATATATAAAAAATAAAAAAGGTAATTATTATTATTATTTTTTATAACATAAACAATTATTTTTATTGAAGGTAAAAATGTTGGGCCGGAGCCTAATCAACCCCTATTACATCAAACTTTTCCAAGTCCTGGAAGGCCAAGAATCTATTCTTGAATGGCTGGGACAACAACTACCTGTCTAAGGGATAGGGTGCCATACAGGTGCTTCACCATTCCTTGTAAAATCTCCTTGGGCTAAGTGACATCCCAGATTTTCCCTCTCGTCCGCTTCCTTGTTTAGACTTCATAGGATATGGTAGAAGGAGATGGAGGAGAAGTTCTGCATCACTTTGCAGAGTCTCTGTAAGGTCTTGTTTAGTGCCGAGTTGTTGGAGTAGTCTTCCTTGTGTAAGGTTTTTATCACAATATCCGAGTCTCCGAAGAATTGAATGTCTTTGTTGTCGTTCTCCTAAGCAAGCTCGTAAGCTTTGAGCAATGCTAAGATTTCTACCTGATTGTTGGTGTTCTGCCCTAGGCCCCAACTAAAGTTGAGTTTATTGTGATTGTCCCCGACATAGATTGCTCCCCCTTCTCTTGAGATCCCTAGGTATCCTTTAGATGCACCATCAAAGAAAATCGTGGCTTTACCTTGGTTCTTCCACCACTTTTAGGTCAGTGCTTCGAATTCGCCACTCTGTATCGGGGCTAGGTTGAGGGGGGTTCTTTTTGTTCCTGGCTTGTTTAAGAGGCGAGCCGAGACAAATGATCTCTTCAGGGAGAAGCAAGCTGTCTGGCTTGAAGGGTCGATTCTCCATTGTCTCTAACAATAAGGCTTTAGATTTGGCAGCGACGACTGTGGATGAGGGCAAGCTGTTTTGAAAGATGAAATGATTTATGGCTAACCAGACTTCCCAACAAATGTATTTTGGTATTGCATACCAAATTTTGGACCAAGAATATTTTCTCTTCATCATATGGGGGTATTAGTCTTTCCAAGTAACGAATAAATTAGCTACTATGATCTGCGAAGGAGTTTGGGCATTGAGCCCCTGGAGTCCCTACGTCCAGACTTCTTGAGTGAAGTGGCAGTCAATAAACAAATGATCCATTGTTTCCTAACCCACGCAATAGAGAGGGCATCTATGTGGCCTAGTGATTCCTCATTTTTCTAAGTTATCCCCAGTCAAGACTCTTTTGTACATGAGGGTCTAGCTAAAAAAGTTGATCTTTGGGAGACCAAACGGATCCTAGACTTGCTGCCACAGTGTCGAGATGTGAATCTGGAGGGGTTGGGCTTGAAGAACTACGAAACCCATCGTTGTAGTGTAAACACTGGATTTCCCCCAATCGCACTTATCCCTTGTATGCAAATGCACAGGTGCCAAGCTTGAGAGTGCAACTAGAAGATAATTTTGTTTCGTTTTCAATCTGTCTTGAGTGTGTGGGAGTGCCCAAGCAAGCCAATTTCCACCAGGATCCCAAGCAGAGATATCTGTCAGCTTGTGGATGCCACGCTGAATAAGCCATGCATAGAGATAAGCGAAATCATAAGAGTTTTTGAGGGGTTGAAGGCCCATGATTTTATCCTCCCACAACATGATTCTTTTCCCATTTCCATGAATTCTATACAGTTTCTCTTTGAAGGACTCCCATGCTCGACTACAAAGCTTCCATAGAGTGGTTCCTTTTATGGAAGTATCTTCCTCCATATTGTTTATTTAAATCCTGTGTAGATATTTTTCGATGAGCACTTGGCTTACTGGATGTCAGTGATTTGAGAAGATCTTCCATAAGATCTTTCCTCCCAAGGCCAGATTGTCCAGCCCAGGGTCTCTTACCTGAAGTCCCCCTTCTGATAAAGGCCTTTTCATGGTATCCCAGCTTACCAAATGAATTTTTTTTGGTTCCCCTTTCCTCCTTGCCACAAGAAATTTTGAATCAGTTTGGAGAGCTACTCAATGATCATCTTTGGGGCCAAAAGGAACGAGGCCTAATATATAGGCAGGGAGGAGATTACAGATTTAATTAGAGTAAGCTTCCAGGCTGTGGTGAGCCACTGGCCACCCCACCCTGTTATTTTTGCCTTAATTTACTGATGATTTCCAACCAGTGAGAGGCCTTGCTAGTTCCCAACGTTAATGGTAGCGCTAAGTACTTGATTTTTTCCCAGGTGGCAAAGCACATGAACCCTAGGGAATGGGCTATCCGATGGATGGTTTGCTGGTCTACCTTCCAACCGTACACCACAATTTTCCTTTTATTAACAAGAGCTCTGAAGACTCTATAAAAGCTTTGGATGACTTCGTTGAAGGCCCTTGCAATTTTAAGGGAAGTGCCTCCCAGAAGAAAAGATTCATCTGCGAATAGAGCATGGTTGATTAGATTTGTTCCTCTCATTGCCGTGATGCCTTAAAGTGTCCCAACTAACTTATTTGCTATCAATTTTCGACTAAGAGAGTCTGCCATGAGAATATACAGGAAGGGGGACAGAGGGCAACCTTGCCTTATGCCCCTCGAAGCTCGAAAATAGATGGCCGACTTGCCATTTACTAGAGGGGCGATCCATGACTTTCCTATGCAAGATTTAATAAACCTTACAAAATCAGAGCTGAAACCAAAAGCATAAAGAACTTGGAAAAGAAAGGAGTGCCTTACTCGATCAAAGGCATTAGTTATATCTAGCTTTATAAGCATCCCTTACTCTAGGCGTTGGTGGCTGGAGTGAATGGTTTCCAGCACTAGAATCACATTATCCAAGATGTGCCCGACTTTAACAAACCCTCCTTGACTGGGAGAGATGATATTTTCCAGCAAAGGATTTATTCTATCTGCAAGGAGTTTGGTGAGTATTTTATAAGAGGCATTACGGAGTGAAATAGGTCTGAAGTGATCGAAAGACCCCGGGTTTGCCTCTCTTGGAATTATAGCTAGGAAAGTGGAGTTTGTGCTCCCTCCCTCTTTGGATTTTTGGAGGAAAACTTTGATCATTCGAAACAGATCAGGCTTGATGATATCCCAACAAATTCTGTAGAAGTGGATGGAGAGACCATCGGGCCCTGGAGCTTTGTCTGGATCCATCCCCCAGATGATATTGTTGATTTCTTCTTTAGTGAAAGGCTTCAGGAGACTTGAGTTATGCTCCTTGTTTACCATGCCTGGGATGTGAGTGAGGAGTTCTACAAATTCCTCCTCAGAGTCCAGTCCATATTCTTTGTAGAGCTGCTGAAAGTGAGAGGTTGCAACCTCTTTTAATTAAGCCATTCCCTTGTGGACAGTCCCGTCAGGGGAGGTAATTTCAGCAATATAGTTTCGAGAGAGATGAGCTCTAAATTGCTTGTGGAAGAAGGAGGTCTTTTTGTCTCCAGATTCCAGCCAAAGGTTACGGGATTTGAGCCTCAAATGTTCTTCCTCTATTATGAAAGAACGAAAGGTGATGAATTGGGCTTCTTGCTCCTTCTAAATTTTTGTATAGGTAATCGTTTGCTATTCCAGGTCCAATTGCAGATCTAGGAGCTGCTCGGTGGTCTGCTTTCTATAGAAAGAGGGGGAGTGTGAAGGCTTTTTTATCCACTCTTTTAGGGCTGTTTTGGTGGCCTTTAGTTTCTGTTCCCACACAAAGCTGGGTGAACCATTGACCGGGGTGTTTTAGGCATTCGAGACTTTTTCCATAAAGCCTTCCCTTTCTGTCCAGAGGGGGTTGAACCGAAAGGGGATGGGCCCCAGTATTTCCTCTTCTTCGAACTGCAGTAGAATGGGCTTGTGGTTTGAAGTCATCTTTGGCATAATTCTAGTGGTGATAATCTTCTTTTCTAATAGGAAGGTACTTTGTATAAGAAATCCGTCTAGGCGAGCCGAAATATGATCCTCCCCGGCTTTGTTGTTTGTCCAAGTGTAGAGCCCTTTTTTGACTTAAAATCCAATAAATCTCACTGCTGAATTAAGTCTTCAATGAAGGGAAGAAAAGGGTCTCTACTGATGATGCCTCCTGTTTTTTCCTTTGGTTTGAAGACTAAATTTAGGTCACCTGCTAGAATTATGTTCTTGGGGCAGTATGCATCTAGAAAATCAGATAGAGTTTGCTAATAGTCTTTCTTTTCCACAAAGAGGACTGGGAGATAGATATTGAAGAGAGTGAAGGTGATCTTACTTGCATTGTGCCGGAGTTCAGTGTAGATCTAGTGCTTCATATCGAAGGAGCTTTTGAGGTGGAATTTGTCTTCCTCCCAGAGTGTGGCAAGCCCTCTAGATGTGCCTCTTGCACTTACTGCTTTCGAAGAATTTTTTTCCATTTGACTTTGCTGAGGTCGAGAATGGTGTCCCCTTCTATTTTTGTCTCTTGGAGCATGAGGATCTCAGGGGATTCAGATTTTAGTAGGTTCTTTACAGCTTCGGCTTTTAGCGGGTTCCCCAAGCCTCTGTAATTCCAAGAGACTAATCACATTATTTACTGGCAGGAGGGTGGGTAGACCATCCCTTAGGAGGCCTAGTTCTAGTATTCCTGCCGATGGACACCTCGATTGTGGGCTAGATGCCTTGCATTTTTTGTCCCTTTGCTTCTTCTTCCCTTGCCTCCTTGTGAGATTTTCTGCCAACTCTTTTTGATGGCCTCTCAAATGTCTCATCTTCCAAGGAGCCCAAGATCTCTGGGGACTTGTTCCTTGTTATTTCTACATAGGAGAGGGGTATGGAAGCTCCTCTTAGAGATCTGACTTGAAGAGGGGATGAATCTTCTGGAGTTTGATCTTCTACAATGGCAATAGGCTGTTGTTCTACCTCTTCCACTGCTACTGCTGAGGGTTGTTCAATTGCTGCTGTTGGGGGTTCTTTAGGGGTACTATGTATTTCAAAATGGTTATTGGGTGACTCTACTCTTGGTGGGAGAGAGCTCCCTTCCCCTTGTAATTGTACCGAGGGTGGGGCTTCAGTTCTCGGAGGCGCACCTTTCCCTTTGGTTCTGTTATTCTATTTTGCTGAAGCTGGTTTTCGAACCTGAGTCCATTGATCTCCCTTTGTAGTCTCTGCCTCCTCATCCACTTTCTTTTTGCAGTGCTTGGCAAAGTGCCCGTAGCCATGGCAATGCTGACATTTAAATGGGAGCTGCTCGTAGTCTAACTCTTGAATGTAGGACCAGTCTGCCATCGTGAGCTTTATTGCTTCAAGGAGGCCTTCCTCTAGGTCCACCTCTACATGGCTTCTCGCACAAGAGTATTGATCCTTTCTTTTAGCTCGGTCTATGTATTTTTCTAGCTTATTGCTTATGGCTTCTAGTGATTTGGGGTTCCAACAGTGCAAAGGTAGATGAGGAAAGCGTACCCAAACAGGAACAGCCGAATGCACGTCTTAAGAAAGATCGAAATCTAGGTTGCATTGATTCAAATACAGGCCCTGAGGGCCCATGAAATATGAACCATTTCTGAAGATGAGATTCCTACCCTCTATTGAATCAAAGACGAAAACGAAAAATCCCTTACCGACTAAATAACTTCTGATTCCTTCTTTGGTCAGAGATCTCTAGTTCCTTTGCACCCAGGTGTTGATGGCTTTGGGCAAGGGATAGAGCCTGGTGAACTGCCCAATGAGTGCTCATTCAGCTAGATTTAGGGCCAATTTGCAAGGTTCTTTAGACGACAAGGTGATAGTGGGTATGGAATCTAACCATTTTACGAACTTCTGTTGCAACATGCTTTCTGGGCGTTTATTGCAACCTGCGACCAGCTTCTTAAATGTTGTTAGTTTGGGATGAAGAGGAAGGGAGGCCTCAGGGCCCCATCTTAGGGCCATGGCGCGGTGGGACAACTCATGGGGGTCAAAGGCACAGGGAGCTTTCAGATGCACCACGCATGCTCATACAAGCCAAAAACATTTTTTATCTACAATGATTAAATCATTATTTAAATATATGTTAAATTATTATTTAAATATGAAGAGGTTATTAGGCATATATTAGTTATATTAACTAACATAATAATACTATTGTGAAAAATAATAAATAGTATAGAAAGACTCAATTTTTATAAATATTCAAAAAAAATGAAGGTCAAGTGGGGAACAAGATAATAATAAATAGCTAGGGAGTAACAAAAATAAGTATAATATAAAAAGGAGGAAACAATAAAAATACCTTCTAAATAAAACAAACGGAGTTAAAGAAGAAAATAATAGTAAAAATGAAAACCTAAAAATAAACTAGACATAAAAAGAAAAAAGGAGAAGAAAGGGAGGTAGAATCAAGAAGTGAGAGCCAGAATCCAACTCTTACTTAATTTCCAACCATCATCCCTATTAAGATTTCTAGAATGCCTCTCAATCTAAATCGCTTCCCTAAGCTTCCTATGGTGGAAGTGATCATGATCACTTCCTATAAATCCTATCTTTTGAATAAGGGGTTTAACCCTTGTTGAATAACTCGTAATCTGTCTTGAGAAGTAATGGCATCTTCACAACATTAAGCATGGATCAAGTATGGACTTGTGTAAGAAAATTGTCATTGAGATTATGTTGCATTACCAAGTTTGAAGTTACAAAAATCAAAGTCTCTAGTATACCTTGGGTTCTTGAATGCAAATAATAACTTGCATTGATTGTGGCTATTGCTAAGAATATGAATAAAGCTACTCAAAATCAAAAGGGAGAAGTAGGGAAGGACCCTAGTTCTCCACTATAGCTTTAAGCAGACTGAGGATTTTTGTAAGTATGAGCTCGTAAGAAGTTGTTTGTACACACACTACTTTGTTTTGAAATTATGATAATGCTTACAAGTGGGATGAACCAAATTCCAAAAGCAATTGGCATACTGAAGAATTGAACGAGCCTGTTTATTTAAAGTAATATAACTACAGTGAAAATATCTTATAAGGACTTTAATATTACATTACACCATTGTGATTATGATTATATGAGAGATAGTGCCATAATAGGACTTTAGAAATATGAGGTTCTTACATGATCTTTAATTATGCTTGTGATATATACTACAGACCTGTAACATGATAGTCATCACAATTTGGATTGTGGCTCAAGGTGAGACAAGGCCAGTTAAGGGAAACATGTGATACATACACATGTTTTAAACATTTGAATAAGAAAACTATGTTTTCTCTGAAGACATTGCTTTGTATATATTCAGAAGAAAGATGTTATTTGTTGTCATAAAATCCGCACTGAAAAATGCATTGAATATGCCGCTAACATTGATTGCTATTAGGGTATTTAAATACTAAAGGGTGGGACCTATATAATGGAACATAAATGCCTAGTCATGGAGTTTATTATTTGTACATCAAGGAAATAAGGGAAAAAATATTGTTATCACTAATGTGCATCTAAAGAAAGTACACCATGATGGATTAATCTCATTGAATATTATATTCACTTTTGACATGGCAAGATTTCAAAGAAAAGGAAGGTGAGTTCCTCTTTCACATTTGAGACCAAAATTTCTCTCAATTAAGATGAGTCATTTTCAAAACTTGATGAACCCTTATTATTTCTACTGCTATGATAAGTTCTTGGGTTGAAAAAGTCAAAATCAATATTCAACTGAGAATACATATTTGCAAAAGTATCATTGCAAGTAATGTTGAAGCACTGACCAAGTGGGCTCTCTTGAGAAATATATCTTGCATTTATTGGAGATCCTTAATATCTGCCTAATTCTGATATATATTTGATTGAGATATGGAAAGTAGAATTAGCACATTACAAAGTTTGTTGGAGTTGTAAAATGAAACTAGGGTTCATCCTAGAAGACTAAAAGTCTTGGATTTCAAAATCCTAGGGTTTGTAGATAGAACCCTAGATCTAGATTAACATTTCTGCTGAAAGAAAAACCATATCTTTGTTGGAAATACTGAGGGGCAGGGGGTGAATCAGTATTCCTTTTGAATTGTTACTTTTACCAGTTATATCGCTTATATTTAGAACACAAAATGAACAATAGGAATCAATGCTTTTATTAATATAGTATTTACAATGAATCAAGTACAATGTATATAAGGCTCCAACCCTAGATGAAGACACCGATATTCAAACTCCCAGGTTCCAACCTGTTGCCAAGAACCAACTTGGACTTTTTGTGAGGCTCCAACCTCTAGGGCACCGACCCTGTCTTGTCAAGGCACCAATCTTGGATTTAGGAACACCAACTCCAAGGACACCAATCCTTCCAATTCTAAGGCACCAACGTTGGATATAGGAGCACCAATGCCAAGGACACCAATCCTTCCAATTTTGAGGCACCAACCCCAAAGGCTCCAACCCTCTGCTATATATGTTGGCATTATGGTTCTGGTATGATTATATGTTTCAGATGTTGTACTTGATGGCAACACCCATGGCATGGCTCTCATTTTGATGTACGCAGGAGAACAGTTCAGGAGGTGCGTACCCGCAAGTATACCGTGCAGGGACTGCGTCCAAATACGCGGGTTACCCATTCATGGGGTGCGTACCCCAGTGCACACACTTCAAGACATTAAAGCGCCCACACATGGGGTTTCTCATGGTATTTAGCCGACGGTTTTGTGGTATTATGGTGTCGGCCCGTGGTATTAATCCATGATTTAAGGAAGAGCTTTACTATATAAAGTTAAGGAGATCTTTTGGCTTGTGCATCTTTTGAGTATTGAATATCTTAAGATCTGATATTGGGTTCTCGGTTTAAAAAGCTTGATCTTTAGAAGAGAATTTGGAAGCGAATCTGTGAAGGGTGATCTCTCGAGCGCAAGATCAGATCTGAGTATCTGACTATATTTTGGCCCTAATTAGAGGTACGCAAGTGATCGACAGTGACAGTGCGTGGGTACGCAGAGGAAACAAAGGGTCAGTGCGTGGGTACGCAGAAGAGACGAAGGGGCAGCGCGTGGGTACGCAGAAGCGACAAAGGTGAATTGCGTGGGTACACAGCGCGACAGTGTTTCAGGTGCGTGCTTACTGGTTGAGTATGCGGCGCGACAGTCTTTCTGGGTGCGTACCTACTGTGATAGTACGCGACGCAATAGTTCTTCTGGGTGCGTGCCTACTGTGACAGTACGCGGCGCGATAGTACATTTTGATGCGTACTATACGCATATCAGTGAAAGGAGCAGTGTGTGGCCACGCAGTACAGCAGAGGTAACTTTGCGGGTATACGCAGAGAAGCAGAGGATGAAGTGCGTAGCGACGCAGGCCAGTAAAAAGAAAACTGCGTATCTGTTTTAAGATCTTCTGTTGGTTGAATTTTTCTTGTTGATAAGGTGTTCTGGGTTCAGTTCTATTACTGTTGATCTGGTTATTGCAGCTGACTGTATAATTTACATGTACTTGATGATCATTTGATGTATATGGATCCAGTTTGAAAATTTATGAAAAAGTGGTCCTTGAAAAGAAGTAGGGGGTTGTAGCTCCCTTCCAGGAGAGACTGGAAAACGAGAGAGAGTTGTAGCTCTCTGCAGGTTGCAGCCTGCGTACTGGTAAAGGACTGCACCAGTACAAGACCATTGTAAAAGGAGTTTCTAATTTGAAAGAAGATAGAGACATATTGCAGCAGGTGGTTTTCACCCACATTGGGTTTCCACCTTATATCTGGTGTTCTTTGATGTGACTGTCTACTTTTCTTGTTCATGCTCATTATTTGTGGTATTGGTATGCAAAAATAATTCAAAGTATAAATAAGAAAGATTTCGTAAATCAATTAGATAATACTGATTCACCCCCCCCTCTCAGTATTATTGTCAACAATTGGTATCAGAGCAGGTCCTTCAGAGGAGCTTGATCGCTCGAAGGTAGATCGTTCATCATGAGCAACTACGAGAGAGAAGCATCAATCAGGCCACCGGTCTATGATGGGACAAACTTCAATTATTGGAAGGTAAGGGTTACTGCCTATCTTCAATCTCTTGGTACAGAAGTTTGGAACATTGTAGAAACAGGCTATGATTTTCCTTCAACTACTCCTACAGATGCAGACGAGAAAAAGAAGTATGAA
>APFE031464725.1:35129-83277 GCA_000404065.3 Pinus taeda | reverse complement strand
AGAAGGTGAACTGCGTAGCGACGCAGGCCAGTAAGGGAAGAACCGCGTATCTGTGTTAAGATCTTCTGTTGGTTGAATTTTTCTGTTGGAAAGAAGTTCTGGGTTCTGTTCTTATTGATCTGGTTATTACAGCTGACTGTATTATTTACATGTACTTGATGATCATTTGATGTATATGGATCCAGTTTGAAAATTTATGAAAAGTGGTCCTTGAAAAGAAGTAGGGGGTTGTAGCTCCCTTTCAGGAGAGACTGGAAAACGAGAGGGAGTTGTAGCTCTCAGCAGGTTGCAGCCTGCGTACTGGTAAAGGACTGCACCAGTACAAGACCATTGTAAAAGGAGTTTCTAATTTGAAAGAAGATAGAGACATATTGCAGCAGGTGGTTTTCACCCACATTGGGTTTCCACCTTATATCTGGTGTTCTTTGATGTGACGTTTGCTTTTCTGGTTCATGCTCATTATTTATGGTATTGGTATGCAAAAATAATTCAAAGTATAAATAAGAAAGATTTGGTAAAAGAATTAGATAATACTGATTCACCCCCCCCTCTCAGTATTATTGTCAACAATATATTGTCTAGATATGTTTGGTAGTAATTCTCTGCTCCCAGAATCTTCTTCACTGAATTCTGTCTATCTATAGCTTCACTGCTACATCAATGACAACCTGTCTTCATATGAAGGAGTCTTCACAACTCTTCATATTGCCCAAACAGAGTCTGCAAAGTTACCTCATGATGATTTCAAATAGGCATCATGATCTCCAATAATGTTTCCAAGATTTGTTGAAGTTTTCCAACAAGATATTTGCGCTAAGCCTCAATGTATGCACAAAAGTAATTCTCTGTTTTCAAGCCTCTGTTCTTATTGTCACAGTAATTGCTTTAGGAGTGATTGTCATGGTATCTTACTTCCAAGGAACAAACTCAAAAATACTTCAACATCGTTGTTGTATACTGCTCCCTTCAACTGATGATTGATGAAATCTTAATTTGTTGGTTCGAGATCAAATAGATCTTCACAAAAAAAAGTTATTCTGGTTGAGGTCTGTACTTCTTCTAATTCATCACAGGTCCGAGCCTTTCAAAGATTAACCCAATCAACAAAATTTCTCGACCTTCGGCTTCCTTCTTTCCCGCTGGACCTTTGGATTCCTTCCTTCCCGCTCGAACTTCGGCTTTCTCTATTTCTTCAAGTTCATGAGTTGCGAACTGTTACTTATTCTTTGTGTTAGATGCACGAAATTTGTTGCCTGAAGTGAAGCATTTCAACTTGTATATATATGATTTTGTCGATAACCAAAATACATATTCATTGCGAGGAGAGGCCGACTTATGAGTTTGCACACTAATTTTTTATTTATTGGAGAAGCCCTTTTTTAATATTCATCCAAGGATATACCCACATGGAGGTCCCATAGTAATCACAACAACAACATTATCACACTAATCGCAATTGCAACATTCATGAAAATCGAAGTTATTCCTTTAATTAAGCAATCGCAATTTTCAGAGGTTTGCACATAACATAGTTATTCCCATAATGTCGATGGAGCGGATGTGATATGATCTTAAGTAGTTGTTAATAAATCCGTCAAGTCCACAACCTTATCGCAATTGGAAGTTTGACATCCCTTAGAAACTAGCCATACTGTGGATGTAATATTGTATAAAGTCATGTTATAGTGGTGCAACGGATCCACAATATTATATCACAATCGGAGGTTTTACTGTGACCTTTATGACCTACAATATGAAAGTTCATACGACAGATGCGATATAGTATTAAGGTGTATTATAGTGGAACCATCAGGTTCACAATACATATCGCAATCAGCGTTTTACCGTGACATCCCATTAAGACTTGTGATGTGAAAGTCTCGATGAGGCGGACGCGATATAACATAACATTGTATTATAATGGAGCGGTCGATTCCACATATCAAATCACAATCTGGGGTTTTGTGCAGTGGCATATAATAGAACCTGCTAATATGATATGTTAACTCCTCTGGTTTATGCATTGTGAACTTTTAAAAGGTTTCCACAATTTATTCATTCCTCTGATATTGCTCTTACTCTTGGCATATGCAATAGATCTACTTTGTCTTGGCTTGTCGTTCCTATGGCTTCTCTTCATTCCTATGAATTCCGATACACTGCTCCAATACCTCTTCTTCCGATAGCTCTTCTATGATGGCTTTCGATATCTTTCCTCCTCAGTTCCACTGTTTCTATTATGTCTGTATTCAATCCTTGGATCCTCCATGAGTAATATCATGATCAATGAGCATCAATGGGCAACCTCACATGTCACAAGAATTTTCCATCACAAACACTGCCATATTGACATCAATGAAAACCTAGATTAATAATCTCCCCCTTTGTCATTGATGGCAATATTCTTTTCCTTTCAACAATCTCTCCCCCTTTGACATCAATGGCAAATGGGGTGCTCAAGGACTCCCCCTATCAAACTGCTTTTGTTCTTTATGAATAGTAGGTCTTCATGGGTATGTTACTCCCCCTGTCGTGGTGCTCTTCTTTTTACTCAAGATAGAGGGATTGCTGCCTCATCATCAGCTAGCACATTATCCCTTCTTTATGTCTCAAAAACTACTTTATCATGGCTTCAACAATTCTTAAAGATGCTCCATTTCAATGCTTTCAAATAGACTCCAAATAGCCATACACAAAATGTTCAAGTCCAAGTTTTTATGCTTCTGCAATCCGAATTTTTTTGTCTTCACAGTCAAATTTAAGGAGTCTTTATAGCCTGAATCAGGAGAAGATGCCACTGAAATTGCTATCTTTCTTCATATCCAAGCTCCTTTGTATATCTGCTTCTCCTTAAGTTACTAAGCTATATTCGAATGCACAACATTCTCCTTTCTATAGTCCTTTTGATGAGCCATCTTTTCCTTGTGTTCTTGTAAAATTCTCTGCAAGTTATCTCCACTAGCAGATTTTGATATCCAATCTGTGACTATCTTTTAAATTCTTTTTACTGATTGGCATCTTTTTGCAATGCTTCAATTTTGTTAGATGCTACCAACTGCTCTTGCTTCAAGCTCGATTCTCAGATGTATTTGTTTGTTTGAAGGTTGCCTCTATTTGTGTCCGTAATTTACCCGTTCTCACATCAAATCCCTGAGTTGAGACATTTAACATCTATAATAACAACAACATAATTATTTGCCTTATTAGCATTAGATGGCATTCTCTGCTGCTCCAATTTTTGCTTAGTGATCAATTGAAAAACATCTTCAACAACATTCCATTGGATAGTTAGGAGATCATGTTTCTCAATGGAGTGTTCCTGAGAAATGATCTTATCAAAGAATGATTATCAATATAGCTCATCAAGGATTTCATAACGATCCATTCATGAATAACTTCTGCAAGAAAGCCTACTCAACATAAGCTCCCCCTAATTGTATGCTTTTGGCAGAAACCTCTAATCAAACACTTGGAATATCAAGGATATCTTCATCAAGTCAACAACATATGTTGTTGGCTGGAGAGTTCAGAATATTTTTAGATTGTAGTTTCTTTCTTCTCCATACTTGTGTAACTTTCTTTTCTGGCATGGTTCTAGCTTGTGTAGGAACCCAAGTTAAGTTACAATCACATGCCATATGATCGATGTTATGATACTTGAAGCATTCTATGTTGTTCATGAATAAGAATTCATGATTTCTTCCTGCAAAATTGCTTCTCGGAGATTGTCGGGGACCATAGTTTCTATCTTTGTGGTATGCCCTACAATTTTTTTCCATGTGTCCAAAGTTTGTACAAGAATAACAATAACCAAGAAATATACTTTGGTACTTGGGAGAAGAAGGTTTCCTTGATCTACTTCTGAAGTCTTTCTACCTTGAAATCCTTTGATTGTAACCATTGCTTCTTGCGTCCTTGACATCATCTGAATTTCTTCTTGGAATAGGATTTCCTTCATTGTTGCCTTGACTCTTATCCTTGCCTTTGCTGGAACTAGGAGCAACAAAATTTCTTTCTAGCTTTCTCACATCCTTTTTGTTTGAAGCATTATCATTCTTGCTTGAGGATTCTCCTTCATAGCCAAGACCTGATTTATCAAATGGGGATGTTTGATGGCTGAGCATGTCATCCAAGGTTTGAGAGCTTTTCAAGAATTTGTCCATCCCTTCAACCTTTTACTTGAGGGAGACAATCTCTTCTTCCAATCTTTCACAATCATTATTCTTCTTAGCAAGCTGTTTCTCAAACTCTTCCTTGATACATATTGCTTCATTTGATTCTATTTTAAGGGAGATGATTTCTAATTTCATTATGAAGATTTCTTCATTTTCGTTAGCTATATTGCTCTCCATTTCTTCCATGATCCTTGTAGCTTTACATGTTTTGGCCTTGAAAAGTTTGAGGTTAGATTTTAGTTTGAATATTTCTTCATCCTTTGCTTTTAGTTGGCATATCATGGTGTTTTTCTCATTTTCTGCTTCATCAACCTGTCCTTCTATGATTACCAATGCTTCCATTGTCTTTATCATTTCCTTGTGATTGTTTCCTTGCTTCTTCTAGTTGTGATCTAAGGGAGGAGACCTCTTCCTTTTATTAACCAATCTCTACTTCAATTTTGTTCAAGCTTTGGTGCCTTTGTTCAAGGTGACTTGACAAGTTATCTTCTCATTTCTTTACTTTATCTAATTTATTTTTCATGGATATGACTTCTTCATGATGCTTTCTTTTGCTTTGATGAAATTCCTTCTTAAGCTTGGCAAGCTCTTCATCCCTTTCTTGTACTTGAAGCTTGACAAGGTCAAATTTCTTCCTTGTTTGGTCTTGGTCACCAACTAGTGCTTTTTTATTAAGTTCCTCATTTTCCTTTTTACAATTGATAATATCTTCCATGGCATTCATAATTTTAGTGAGGATATCTTCTTCAAAATATTTTTCATTCTCTTCATCTTCTAGGTCTTCTTTAGCCTTAATATCATCATTCTCATTTTCAGTTTCTATGATGGGTTATGGATTTCCTTCTTGGTTTCCATCATCTTCTTGACTAGTGGCCATGGTCAATGCTCCTTTTGAGTGAAGGTCATGAAGTTTGTCCCATATACCCTTTGCTAACGAACATTTTCCTAAATTGTTCTTCATAGAATCTGGTAGCCCATTCAAGATTGCCTTCATTGATTTTGCATTGCACTCCTTGGATTCTCCATTCATCATGCTATCAACAATCACTAATTTCCAGATTTCAATGCCTCGAGTCTTTAAGAAATTCCTCATTCTTTCCTCCCATATATCAAAGTTTCCATTGAACAATGGAGCTGTCACAAATTGATTGACTTCAATTTTGATGGTTGAGGGAGACACATATTTAGGAGGATTGAAGACTTTCTTCCTTGGCTTCGCCATTTGTGTTCTAATGATGAACCTTCAAGCTGCTAGGCTTTGAGTGAAGGTACTCACTCCGATACCAATTGTTGGAAATACTGAGGGGGGGTGAATCAATATTCCTTTTGAATTGTTACTTTTACCAATTAGATCACTTATATTTAGAACACAAAATGAACAATAGGAATAAATGCTTTGATTAATTTAATCTTTACAATGAATCAAGTACAATTTATATATGGTTCCAACCATAGATGAAGACATCGATCTTCAAACTCCCAGGATCCATCTTGTTGCCAAGCACCAACTTGGACTTTTTGTGAGGCTCCAACGTCTAGGGCACCAACCCTGTCTTTTCAAGGCACCAACCTTGGATTTAGGAGCACCAACTCCAAGGACACCAATCCTTCCAATTATAAGGCACCAACCCTATCTTGTCAAGGCACCAACCTTGGATTAGGAGCACCAATGCTAAGGAAACCAATCCTTCCCATTCTGAGGCACTAACCCCAAGGGCTCTAACCCTCTACTATATGTTGTCTAGATATGTTTGGTAGTAATTCTCTGCTCTCAAAATCTTCTTCACTGAATTATGTCTATCTACAGCTTCACTGCTACATCAATGACAACCTGTCTTCATATGAAGGAGTCTTCACAACTCTTCATATTGCCCAAACAGAGCCTGCAAAGTTACCTCATGATGATTTCAAATAGGCATCATGATCTCAAATAATGTTTCCAAGATTTGTTGAAGCTTTCCAACAAGATATCTGCGCTAAGCCTCAATGTATGCACAAAATCAATTCTCTGTTTTCAAGCCTCTGTTCTTATTGTCGCAGTAATTGCTTTAGGAGTGATTGGCGTGGTATCTTACTTCCAAGGAACAAACTCACAAATTCTTCAATGTCGGTGTTGTCTACTGCTCCCTTCAACTGATGAATGATGAAATCTTACTTCGTTGGTTCAAGGTCAAATAGATCTTTACAAAAAAAATGTTCTTCAAGTTGAGATATTTACTTCTTCTAATTCATTACAGGTCTGAGCAGTTCAAATATTAACCCAATCAACAAAATTTCTTGACCTTCGGCTTCCTTCTTTGCTGCTAGACCTTCAACTTCTTCCTTCCCGCTTGAACTTCAGCTTTCTTTGTTTCTTCAAGTTCACGAGTTTAGAACTGTTACTTCTTCTTTGTGTTAGATGCACGAAATCTGTTGCCTGAAGTGAAGCGTTTCAACTTGTATATATATGAGTTTTGTTGATAACCAAAAGACACATTCATTGGGAGGAAAGGCCAACTTATGAGTTTCACATTAATTTTTTTTATCGGAGAGGCCCTTTTTTTACTATTCATCCAAGGCTATACCCACATAGAGGTCCCACATTAATTGCAACCACAACATTATCACATTAATCGCAATCACAACATTCATGAAAATTGAAGTTATTCCTTTAATCCCACAATCACAATTTTCGAAGGTTTGCACATAAGACACCGATTCCCCTAATGTCGACGGAGTGGATGCGATATGATCTTAAGCAGTTTCTAATAAATCCATCGGGTCCACAACCTTATTGCAATCAACGGTTTGACATCCTTAGAAACTAGCGATACTGCGGATGCGATATTGTATAAAGTCATGTTACAGTGGTGCAACAGATCCGCAATATTATATCACAAACAAAGCTTTTACTGTGACTTTTATGACCTACAATATGAAAGTTCATATGACAAATGCGATATAGTATTAAGGTGTATTATAATGGAACCATTAGGTTCACAGTACATATCACAATCAGTGTTTTACCGTGACATATCGTTAAGACTTGTGATATGAAAGTTTCGATGAGGCAGACGCAATATAACATAATATTGTATTCTAATGGAGTGGTCGGTTTCGCATATCAAATCGCAATTGGGGGTTTTGTGCAGTGGCATATAATAGAACCCGCCGATATGATATGTTAACTCCTCCGGTTTATGCGTTGTGAAATTTTAAAAGGTTTCCATCATTTATTCCTTCCTCTGATATTGCTCTTACTCTTGGCATATGCGATAGATATGTTTGTCTTGGCTTGTCACTCCTATGGCTTTCGATACATTGCTCCAATATCTCTTCTTCCGATAGCTATTCTATGATGGCTTTCGATAGCTTTCCTCTTTGGTTCCACTGTTTCTATTATGTTTGTATTCAATCCTTGGATCCTCCATGAGCAGTATCATGATCAATGAGCATCAATGGGCAACCTCACATGTCACAAGAATTTTCCATCACAAACACTGCCATATTGACATCAATGACAACCTTGATTAACAATCTCATGAAGGAACAAAATCATGCTAATGATAAGGACGATATTGATGATAAATTTACAAGATGAATACAAGAAGGATAAGATAAAGAGAGAGCTGCCATTTCCTATGGCCTTCAAAAATATAAGTAACTTATATATCTCTTCCTTTATTATTGTTGTTTTACTATTAGTTAGCCTCTTGTACTTATATCCTTTGTTTGGTAATAACTGTTGTTCTTACATGGCCTCCTAGTGAGGGTTGCAAGTACATAGCGAAGGCTTCCAAGCCTTTGGCAATAGATAAAAGTAATGGAAGAACAAAGAAAAACTTATGTCAAGAGGTCTCTCATAGAATCAATGATTTATGAGAGATATTATACTAGATGAGATCCGACCTCAAAAGGAGTAGGCAAATAAAAAAAATGAAGTATACCTTGATTGTGTCGAAAAGGAGTCCATAGTGACTTCCAAATGGATCTACAAGATCCAATGTGCAGAAGGTGGCAACATAGACAAGTACAAAGCGACAATTGAGAATAGAAGGTTCCTCCATAAGGAGCGAGAGGATCATGCCAAAACATTTGCTCCTGTTGTCAGGTACACTTCCATAACTATTATCATTGCTTTGAAAATTACACCAGGTGGATGCAAAGATCATTTTTCTCAATGGAGTGATTGAAGAATAAGAAGTGTACATAGAGCCACCTCATGGATTTGAGGTACATGAGAAGAAGTATCATGATTGAAGAAGGATTTGTATGATCAAAAGAAAATATGTTGGGCTTGGTATTTTTGGATTCATTGTTCATCTTATTTGATATGTCTCTAACAAAATTAGAAGGACTCATATGTTAGAGGGAGCAACTGTGGAAGAAATAATTACTTTCATAACAAAGGGAACAACAAGAGATTCTTGTTTTAGCTTCAGAGGGAGTTGACCTATGAGTTCAAAGATGATGGTATATCATTGACATTATTAGGCTAAAAAGCTAATATGGTAGAAAGTGTTAGTGGTAGAGGGACCTGTTAAAGTCCTATAGTGATAGGATTCATAATTTTGAATTGGCTAAGGTTAAGCCTTGTAATCTTGTACATACATTTGCTTTTTGCAAATGTTTTCCATATTAAAAATTAAAAAAATGTAAAGAGGGTATGTACTAAAAGAAATATCAAAGGACAAAAAGAATAAGAAAAGATAGAAAAAAATAAAAATGAAAATATATGAACCCCAAAAACAAAAACAGATCATGAAAGTGTGCAAGTCTAAATGTCACTATTATTTTATTCTTTACTGTCTTAAATAATGGTTGTGTGCAGCTTGTCATACATGCCACAACCCATGGAAGTCAAACTGCTTAATCTTGACTATTTCATGCTTTGAATTTTATGTTTATAGTTAGAGAATAAAATCTGACCAAACAGCTTAATCTTGGTAGATCATTAGATAGGTAAAGAAAATAAAAGGAGCTCATCAACTTAATCTGATCCCTTGGAAGATATAAGGTTAGAAGTAGATAGTTTGTTTTATAAAAGAAAAGGAAACAAAAGGGTTTGCTAGCTTAAGTGCACCCACCAAAGTGAAGAACAAATGTTAGGGTAAGTAAAAGAAAGGTTGCTGAAGTATAAACTTGATTTGACAAAAGCACATTTATCATGCTTAATCATATGTTTTAATGAGCATGAGAAATTAATAAAGCAAAAACAATGGTTTACAAGTTGATTTAATTGACTCCCCCTCATTCATTTCATCCCTATACTTACTAATTTCCCCATCCACAAGTATGTTCTAATACAAAAATCCTTCAAGTCATAAAGGCTCAGAGCATTTCTTTGACTTTTGGTGGGATCAAACACTCGGCTTAATGACTTATGGACATCAAGTGTTAGAATTCCCTTCATTAAATTCATTTCCCTTAATTACCCTAATAAAATCCCTTTTCCTAAGGTTAAACTCCATTTTCCTGTGAAAAGTAAAAAACCCCATGTTAAAATTCCATTTCATCCAAAATACCCACAAGAAGATTATATCCTAAGTATAAGTGTATGTGAAGAAAATGCACAATTATTACATTATGCTTAGTGGTATTTCACTCCGCTCATTTCAATTCATATTAATTTTTAACCTAATAATATAGCTCTTGATATACCTTTTCCCATATATAAATAAATCCCTTATGTAATACCCCAACCCTTAGTTTAACTATAAACTATATTAATTCTATCCCATGCCCCCGACAAAACCCTCTTAACTCACCAATTCTAGGTAAAGTTAAGATAATCCCTTCATTAAATCCCGTCTGATCATTTAATCCTATGTTTAACTCGTAAATAATCCCAAACCACCAAGGATTAAAGCCCCGAGTCCCCCCAAAACCTCTGCCCATTTTATCCGTGCTAATCTGTCACCCGACTATCATCCGATCATCAACACCCAAATCGAATGGTCCATAGCCATATCGGGTTCACTCGATGTCCGACCTTTACCCGCCCGATAAAGTGGTATTGCTTGGTCCCCCATTTGCTACGTGTCAAGCGCTAAGATAGATCGGGTGACCTCGCAAAAATACTGCCTCCTCCATAAAAGTGGTCCGATGGATTGGGAAAACACCTCCTCGCCCAACCCGAAAAACCTCCCACTGTTCATTTGTAATTTACCCACCAAAAAGTGACCATTGTTCAATAAAAGGGCCGAGAAGCCCTATTCTATCTTTTTTCGATCAATTTCTTTGTAAACCTCTGCAAACCATTATGATAACTTCAAACGCTGAAATCACCAATTGACCTCAATTTCACTCCTGAAGAAGTTGCAGAGACCCCAATCAAAGCTCTCTGTCCATACTAGAACCCATTCAACCTTCTGCAATTGCCGAGAACACCAATTTGAAGTTAATTCACCCAAATGCCAAGTATTTGAAGAGAAATTACCAGACACCTTTTCAATTTGAAAATGTTTAGTCTTTAAAGTGTTTTAATTAAGTGAAATTAATTGAAATTACTTTAAAATTAAAGTGTGTGCTTGACTAGAATACCCAAACCCTTATGAAATTTTCTAGATTACCTTCAAACCTCTGATATAAATCTGTGTAAGTCAAATTCAAATCCACAAGAACTGAATTATGGTTGCCCCCGTCGCCATGAATGTTAGACCAGTCACAAGCTCCCATTTTGACCTTGACCACCTTCCCCTAGCGGATAAAGATTTTCAAATCAAAGACACAAGTGCCTATACACTCCTGCTCAAAATTCATTGTTTGAGTAAGGACAAATATCTAAACCATACAGATCAAATTGGCCTTTGGGACTCCAATTTTCCCAAATACTCCACAAGTACATAACTTTCCTGATATTGTCCATATGTGCCATGCCTGTTACATTCCCAGCTAGAGAGCTATAATGTCCCCAGACCAAAAAGTCTTGTTTAGTATTATAGCTGAGTCAATCAACGAAATGTTGCAGGTCCAACCAGGTCCAAACTTGACCCCACTCTCCATTGGGGATTTTTTAGACCATTACACCAAATTGAGTCCATTTAGACTGGCCCAAATATTCAAAACTTTCATTGGAGAAGAGAAACACACTCCTACAGATACCCCTCCATATGTTTCTTCCATTTTCTCTGAAAGGGGCAACCAAATTGTAACCATGATCTCAGTATTCTGGTCTATACCACAGATGAATTTGTTGATGAGCTCATCTTGGCCTTCATGTCCATTTTCACCCCAGGAAAGCCTCCTACTACTTTGTACACTTATGCCTAGTTCATAGCAGAAAGGATGCATCAACAACTTACCAGAATGCACAATGAGAGAGTATTCAAGTACTCATCCGTACTTTACCACATGTTTTTGTATTATCAGTTAGACAGATTTCCCTTCACCATCCAGAAGTTGGATCTAAAGGCCACCCCAGGTCTGTTATATTTTGGACACCACTATTCCACAGGTATTCATCACCATACACCTACATAGACTTCATTGACTCTTTTTTCCATCCAATTATGACCATGCTGACAGGAAGCCCTCCACGCAGAATAAGCCAAGAAATCAAAAGAGTGCTCCAGTTGTCCAAACAAAGTAAGGTGGTAGATTGGTACCTTTACCAAAAGCACACCGAAATAAGAACCTATGGTTGCCATCTTGCCCCATACAAACTACCCAAATACCTCCCCATGAGGTTTTTTTCTCTGGAATATTATAGGAAAATAATGAACTCTGATGATATCAATTTTGTCTCAGCCAAGAAAAAGTCTCAGTTCAAGATCAAGAACTAGTTAGGCCTTTTCATTTGCAATTCTAGAGAGGAAGTAGATCAAATTTTGCAACAAATGAAGTTTAAGAAAAATTTCATGTGGAGGTATGACCATCAAGGGTTTATAACCAAACTAAGGCAAAAGGTCAAATTGGGACCTTACATTCATCACCCCATACCATAAATAGAGAGATATGCCAATCAATCTGAGTGGTTGGAAAACACTCTCATAGACAGGGATAGTACAAAGGTAGATGTTGAAAATACCTTCTTTGATTTAGAGAGACAACTTGATGAAAGCTCATTCTTGTAGGTACCATAGCAAGAAGGAACCATGAATACCCCTGCTATTTTGCAGATTCCTCAGAATGAGGAAAAGAATCCCAAAAGGAACAATGAGGGAACCTCCAGCTTAGGTATGGACACATCCAATGTATAATATGAAGCTAGCCAGAGCAAAAGGCCTAGGCTCAAACTGTTTCAGAACATGAAGACGTAGAAGGCTCAATAGAAATAACTAATACTAAGTTGGACATGAGCAAGGGCGTGCTCAACGCCATCTAGAGAAACACATGAGCTATATGCATAAAAAACTCAAATCTTAGAAAGGCAACTCAGTGTAGAAGTCTCCTCATTCAATAAGCCTGCTAATAGAGATTGGGACATTAGGGATAGGTTCAAAGAAATTAACATGAGAAATGAGAAACTGAAGGCAGAATCCTATGCACATTATTTCAAGCTTACACCCTGTAATCAAAGTAGGTTGATGTCAGCTTTTGATATTAAGGAAGGGAAGATGCAAATGTCCTTCATAAAGCTAGCTGTACAACAACCAAGAACATCAACGGATTTCAAGAAAATATATTTTGAGGTTTTGGCAAGGGATATTCATCCCATTGACCAAATTGAATTTCACAAGTAGGTCGGAGAAATGATTTACTCCACCCTAAAAGGAAAGGCCATGGATGCTCATCAGTTGCAGAATTCACTCAATAACATTTTAGCCCAGTACCAGTTGGAAAAGGCCTCCTCACATGCCAAAGACACCAAAATCAAGTCTTTGGAAGACTTGATAATTGAATTGGGACATGATCCCAAAGACATCAAGGCTACGAAACAATTAATCAAAAAAAAGAATGATGACATTGCAACACTCAAGAAATAGTTGAAGATACCTCAACTACAACATCCCCAGACACAGGAAGTATTGGAAAGCCAAACAAGGCATGAAGAATTGATGGACTTAGTCCTTAAAATAAATGATCAGTTGAGGGAGACAAAAAAGGATTTAGACAGCTTAATCCAATTAAAACAAACTGATCTTGGTGCTACCTTGGTGAATGTCATCCCAACGGTTACCACGACTGTTCCTTCCACATTGACAGCCTCATTGGCTCCCATAACTCCAATGGCTATAACATAGCCAGTTTCTACTGCATCTACATCAACAACAGGTACATCCGGTGATGAAGTAGAAAAATTGGTTAAATCTATGGAAGAAATGTCCATACAGACAACATGGATGAATAAGCTCAAAGAGAAAGTGACAAGCTTGGAAACTGATTACAAGCTTGCTAAAATCATGCACAAAGAAGAAGTGCAAAAAGGATACTAGGACGAGTGAAAGATTGAAAGCCCTGGAAAAGGACTTAACACTGAAAGAACCCCTTGGGCAAGCTAAGGAACAAATATGGGCCAATATCATTGACTCTATCAATGATGTTTGGCCATCTATTCAGGTAATTTTTGAGCAAGTAGATTTGATAAAGCTCGCTATAGAGGCCATCCAGAAAGTAAAAGCAGAGTTAGGACAAATGCCAGAAGACACTACCATAATTATCCACTTCCTTAATAACAAGAATAAGTATGAGCTTCAGGAATTGGAAATAGAGGACAAAACAAAGACAATTTTGGAGGTCAGAAAGGTCCTCTCCAAGAGGAACTTGATGCAAAACTTGGAGGATAAGTGTCAGAATATACAAATAGTCATTGAAAGATTTATGGCTACATTCCAAATTTTGAGAGAAAAGGGATTACCCAATCCCTTAGTGATAAATGACAAGATCATGACACAGGAGGATTACAACAAGAAAATCAGAGAGGTAGCAAAAGATCAGGTAAATACATCATCAATAAAGGCATTGCCAACATGGAAAGTACTCTACCAAACATTTGGAAACTTGTTTTACCTCCAGCATGAGGTAAAACACTTGCTTATCAATAAGCCTACTTTTGCAAAATACATAGAAGCAGATGAGTATATAGAAAGATGCTAGAAATCCAATTACCTGATGCTGAAACATGGGAGAAATTAACTGATTTACTATAAAAATATGCAGTAAAAAGGTTAATGTACAGTGAAAGTAGAACAACATGGTAAAAGGATGAAGATAGATCAACAGGGTCAAAGTGTATTAGAGTCAAAGTGTATCAGATGAAAGGATAAAGTAAATGAAGCATCCAGCATGAAAGATCAAACAACAAAGAAGATAAAAGGGCAAAAGACCAAAGCCAACAGAACCAAAATAAGAGGGACAACATGAAATAGTTCAATAGCTATCTCTATCTTCTTGCAAGAAGATATTATTCTTTCCTAGATTAAATCTCAAATTAGTTTGAGATATTTTGTATAAACTTTTGTATAAATACTTCAAAATTCGAAGTATTAGGGGTGGATTCTATTAGACATTTCTACAGACCTTTTGATCAAGAAGACCTAGAAGGTTATTGTATCAGTTGATGAGCCAACAAGCTGGATTGATAAATAAAGATCAGAATTTTCCAAGGATTCATGTTTTGAGTGAATTTCAGACAAGTATTTTCATGTGTTATTGTCATTTTTCTCAAAGTTATTCATAATGTTAAATGTTTTCTCAATCTAAATGTTATAACTGGAATAATATTTCAGAAATTGTTCAATTACACTATGTCTTAATAGTTATGCATTTGAATTTTTTTTTTCTGATATTTAAATTAAAGAATTCTTAATTGATCTTTGGTTTAGATTGATTTCATGAATATCCAAGTTAAAGGATTCTTAATTGCCCTTTTATCTTGATTACCCCTTCATTCCTAATTCATTATCTGGGTTTGAGAACCCTTAACTACTCTCTCACCCCGAGTGAAACCCTCTCACCCCTCTGTCTCGAAGATCTGAAAAACACTTTGCTATCTTACCCTTGGAACATTCCCTTTAGTGAGTTAATCCAGTTTTGCTTTCTTATTATTTGACTCCATAGCCCAATGGTCTAAAAGACATCATTTTATCCATCTGTCTAAGCAGATCCCACCATCCAATCGCAAATACAAATCAAACACCCCTTGAACAATCATAGCTAGCCTAAAAACATCTTAACTAAAACAAAGTTAAATTTTAAGGAGGGATCCCTCTCTAAGCATCATGAAGGCTAGGTCCTGATCTCCAAAAGTGGTTTGTGGTTACCTTTGGTTTTTATTTCTCATTACTTCAAAAGAATTATCAGAGTGATAACATGACCAACCAAGATTCCCGCAGCAAGATCTATTTTAGAAAGAGCACCCAGTTAGGGTAACTGAAAAGTAGCCGATTAACCTACGGTTGAGCCAAGGCATGTGGCTCAAAATGTGTTGAATTACCAACTTGGTACAATTAGTTATGGCACAATTAATTATGGGTTGATATATGTCTCAAACAATGAAGTACAATTGTAGGGAGTCACAAATTCAGATCGAGCAGAGAGTGTAGAAGACAAAAAGAGCTCATCAAGATATTGCTTCAATTTGGGCTCTGTTATGATTTCTTGGACAAGTAGGAAACAATCATATATCACACTTAGTATTGCAAAGGCCAAGTCTATTGCATCTTGGGTGGAAAGTTGAGAAGCAATATGGATTTAGAGGCTAATTGCTGGATTGTCTTAATCAGGTACATGTGATGACCATGATGACAAGTCAAAGCATAGTGAGATCTAGTACCAAGACATTGTACATAAAAAAGAAATATGACTCCAATACTTTTTTATAGTCAAGAAAATTGTCCCAAGGTGAAGTTTTTATACTTTAGGGACAAGCTTAGACTTATTGAGAATGCCTACCTTAGTGAGAGGGAGTGTTGATGAGATAGCACTAGGGACAAACATTCTCCTTATCTCAACTATGCTGACCAAATTAAGGAGAATGGTCCTATAAGAGGACAATCAATCATCCTGTGTCGAGTATATTGACTAGAATTAGGATTAATGGTCCTAGAGGTCCAAAGTCACTCAGTTGAGTGGGTGCATTTAAACATCAGGTTCAGATTACTCTCCAGATAGGTAGAGTGAGCTCATTTAACATCATGGCCTAGAGTGAGACCTTTGGATTTGGGACCAGATTACTCAAATGGATTGATTGTGTCCCTAGGGTTTCACCACGAGTCAAAGAGATTAACTAGGATGATGGTCAACCAAGACTAGTCAATATACCATGGGTCAGAGTCGCCGACCAGAATCATGGTGACTAGTTGATGCTAATGATGATTTACCATGTGTCACAATTGTTGATCAAATTAGGGTAATTGAATGATGTTGATGTTGTTGATTTACCATGTGTCAATTTTTTTGACCAGATTATGGTAATCAGATGATGTCGATGTTGATGAATTGTTATAGCCTTTTCTTAGAGAAATTTGTCAACAAGAGAACATTTGGATTGTCATTATGAATACTTCCTGAGCTAAGAGGGAGTGTTGAATTTTGTAGCTATGGTAAGTCTTTATAATTAATATTTTTAGTCCTTGAGGCATATGTAATGATAGATATAAATCATGTTCTTCATGACCTTCTCAAAAGAGAGAATATATGACATGTTCTTCATGTCAGTTTTAAAAAGAGAAAAAAATGTGAATTTTTGGTCCCAAGTTGACCTAGTCGGACGCTCCTATAAGACAAGTCAAACCAGCTTCTAGAAGCAACCATTTGGCCTACCAAGACACTATATATACACCATTTCATCCTTCTCCCAAGCAAGTAATTCAAACCATCTAAGGAGAGAGAAAGGATGAATATGAGGAGAGAGAGGGGATGAATATGAGGTGAGAGAAAAGAGGAATCTAAGGAAAGAGAAAGGACAATTCTAAGGAGAGAGAAAGTAAAAATATGAGGAAAGAGAAAGGATGAATCCGATGAAAGAGAAAGGATGAATATGGGGCAAGAAGAAAGGATTAATTAGAGGAAGAGAGAAATATAGAACCTGTGGCAGAGTTTCTAGGCTTATCTGGGCAACAGAACTGAGTTTTCCTAAGAGAAGAAGGAGGTCGAATTTGTTGGGTAGTAGGTTGTCTTGTCTAGTGGGTAGTATGACTAGGTGTGGCCAAGACTATGCTACTAGATAGATTAATTTATGTTCGAATTGATGTATCTCTATTGAGCTTAATGATTTATCTAGGAAAAGGGTTATTAGGTTTTTCCCCCATGTGTGCTTTCCTAGGGTAAATGTTTGTCTTCTTGTTTGGTTGTATTTTTATGATCCCACTAGGATTTTGTTTTACTATTGACATCCTCTATGTAATTTCTTTATGATGAATATGAATGCAAGAAAATATTAACCTAAGAGAAATCATAAGAAGTATTATCAATTTAGAGGATGATTTAAAAATCAACAACCTCGACATTTCATCATACCTACAATGGAAATCATAATTGAAAGTTATGCATCGCGTGCAAAAGAAATTGGGTTTCTTTTTGAGCTCTATTGTGAATGAAATTATGAGTACTACCATTATCGACTAGAAATATAAATTTGCAGTGGTTGACGTAGCTCGAGTTTTAATTTTTGGAGTTGAAATGCCTGAAATGCATGTAGGGGGATTAAGGGTTCTTTAGGAGGAAATGATGGTTCAATATCTTCCTAATTCTGAGTGTTGGTGTCTTCAACTTGTAGTGCCAGATTCTCTTCAATGGTTATATATTCCATTAGGGCCCAAGTAGTCATATCAATTTGGAGAAATTTATATTATTTACACCTATAACCTAAAGCATATTTTTCATCACAATTGTAGAAAAGCCCACGTATTTAGTGGTTTTCCATTTATACTGGAGACAACCTTTGTATCTTTAAGTGACAAGTAGGAGTTGTTCTTGGTGAATTACGTTGGGGTGGATGAGTGCGAGGAATGAATATTGGATTTTTTATTTGCACATTGATGACCATTTTAGCTTCTAGAGCCCTCTTACTTACTTCTAACCGTGTAGTAGGACATTACATTCTAAATTGTGCTTGAATATCCTCCTTGAGGCCACTAATGAAACATTCTTCATTAAAAGAATTTGTTGAGTTTTTTGTACAAATGATCAATAGCTAAAATGTTTCTCTAAAGTCATCAGCTAAGTTAGTTTGGTGTACCCTGGTAAGCTACCCCAAATAATGAGTATCCCTCTCAAAATGTGCATATACAACTTTAACAAATTGACTCCATGCAATGTAGCCTGGATATGTTTTCTTATGCCATTCCCACCATTTCCATCGTTATTTATCTAATTACAACGCCCCCACCTTGAGTTTCATCATGCCATCAGCAATACCTTGGATGGTAAAGTAATAATCCATTTGAGTGAACCTTATTAATGGATAAAAGCCATCAAACATGTTCAATTTTGCTTTAGGAGAACGATTACATATGTTGTTATCTATTGATATATTGTTGTGTAGGCATGTCAAGTATTGTGGGTGGCTAAAAATTTCAGAGTTAGAAGTTTCTTCTTGGTGTGGCTCAATTTGCAGTGCAATCATGTGGTTTTCTTCTAGTATGATTTGAGCTAACATACTCGACAAATTTCCCATCAATTTCTTTTCAAAGTTATCAAACCTCTCCTTTAACTTCTCTTCCAACTCATTTATGTTTTCCTAACTTTTCTTAAGTTGACCTTCCACTGATTCCCAATTAGTTGTAGCAGAGCAAGTGTTCATGTTGTTTGGTAAAGTATGGGGATGTTTATCTATAGTCTCCCTTATGGGTGAGTTTACTAGAAAAAACTATTGGGATGTGTTATTTGAATATGTAGAAATATGTCTTTCTCATGATGGCTATTATGATCCCAATTATGAGATGCCATCACTTCTTTGGATAATCTGGAACTAGTTTTGCTAAAATATGTGCTTTCAATCAAAATATATGCAATTTCCGAAATTCATAGTCATCACTGGAAGAAGCCCTAAAAAATGCCATTTTAAAATTGTTGTTAACTTCACTTTTCAAACTTTGTTTTGGATTTATTTTTATTTTTATTTTTAAATTTTATAATTTTTTGAGAGAAATTTAATCTTTGGGGTTAGATTCTTCAAATTATACACAAAAGTTTTAGAATTGACTTGAATTCTACGAGCAAAATTCACACCTTTAAAAATGTAGATTTTCAATTATTGATAACTTCACTTCCTAGACTCCCTTTTGGGTGATTTTTTTAATTGAGGAATTCAATCCTTGGATTAGATTCTTCCTACTCTACACAAAAAGTTTTAGAACTTGAACTAAATTATCTCATCCTATTTTTCTCGTAAAAAAATCAATAACAGGAAAAAAATTCTCCCACTTTGTTCTAAAGAAAGAGCGCTGGTACCAGTTATGGTGTGATGAAACTGAAGAACCCAAAAAAGGGATAAACCTAAGAAATATTTCTTTGATAATAGAAAATATAGAGCTATGTCTAGTTACCTCTTCAAAGGGGAAACGTCCAAGAGAAATGCTCTAAATACAATCACAATTTTTGAAAAAACATTAAATAACCTTCTACTTAATATATATCTATCTATGGAGAATATTAACTACCTATGGGCCCACTTCTAATGAGATCCTACTAACTAATTTGAGTTTTATAAACAAAGTGAACCTTTTTTATAATGAGTGAATATTAACTAACTATTTGATGGGCCACATGCATTAATCATGTATCTAAGTAAGGGGTTTAGGGTAGGACCCTAGAAAAAGCCCATAAACCCTACCCAAAAATTGTAATCTTGTGCACATTTATATTTTTTTGGTGCATTTTGGAGGCATACACGAGTTTCCAATGGGAAACCTATATATGTGTGAACCTTGCTCGAAGAAAACTATTATATGTATGCTTGTTTTTGGATCAAAAGTAGCATATGCAAACCAAAAGAGTGTTTTTTAAGAGTTTTGAGAAGGAACGAGGTTTACAGCTACAAGGATATAAGGATTATGGCCAATTCTTGCATCTTAATCATAAGAGTGGTAAAGGATATGATAATACTAGGGAGGTCTCCAAGGGGAATAACGTTAGATATCTAGATCTGTATGGAGACCATAAGGCCCATAGTGTGAACATTATTATTGTAAGAATGCTTACTAGAATGATCCACCTACTATCATGTTCTTAGGAAATAGAGAGCACTATATAAAGTTGTGTAAGCAATGTAATGAGGCATGGTGAAGATTATTGTAATTGTAATGGAGAAAATGCACTCCTCAAGCAAATTGCGTAGCAAATTTGTAGCAATAGGCTCAACAACAGAATGAGATACTTGCAAGCTATGACATATTATGTAAAAAATATGATTGTTGCAAGTTGGTCATAAAGCATACAAATTCCCCTTAATGCATTGACAATTTTCAATAAAATATCACATCAATAAGAAGAGAGCCTTTATAATAGGTTTGTCAATAAAGTAAGGATGCAATGGGGATAAAGGTATATAATGACAAAAAGAGTGTATATAAGTGAAGAAAAAGGGTTATTAAGGATGGAAATTTAGGAACCCATCATAAATTATATATATTTTAAATCATATACTCAATAGCTCGAATAAGTAGAAGTTAGAATTTTTTTAGTAATATTTGGCACTCTACATGGCCACGTAACCTTAAGTAGGTGAATTGATGCTATATGAGGTTGATTGCTCTAACTAGTTAACAAAATGATTTAAGCTTTCTATTTGGTGTGGATTCATTCCACAACTTTCAAATGAGGGTTTCAACTTGATGATATAACTCAGTTCTATTCAAATATGATCAAAGAGCTAATTCAAAATCATAAATAATGGAAAGATATGCTACTTTAAAATGTTTTCTTTATGGCTATTTTTGTTTTCTTTAAATAAGATTGTGGTATCTATGAGGTAAAGCTTTGCTAAAGGGTACACACATCAAGGTAATATTGTTTACACTCATTCTAACATGGCAACATTTTCACCTTAAACCCATTCCAAACACATAAATAGAGAAAATCAAGGCTTTTTGGTCTAGATGGCTTTCTCCCTATGCTTGATGTCACCCATCAAATATGCTTACATTTTCTAGAAGTCACTACCTAATATTCTTGTTTAAATGGTAAGTTTTATGTGAAAACAAGGTGAGTTTTGAGTAAAGGCAATTTGGATGTTGCATGTTTATTTTCTTGTAGGAGTTTTCCCTTTAGTCATTGATTATTGGACAATAAATTGGTGTAGTTTGATTTCATTTGGGCTGGGCATATACAACCTATATCTATGTAAGTATTCTTTAAACTCTTGTTAAAATTGCTCACTATCTCTTTATAGTGGATCAAACTTTCATGTTTATAAGTACACTCTAATACAACACAACTATTGTGCCTTGAACATTGAATTATTTTTTCAGTGTCAACGGTTGTGGTTTCTTATATATAATGATATGGACACTTCTTTGTTTACTTGATTTAACATTATGCTTTAAATACTCATTGTTGGACATCACAATTTTGCTCACATTTTATGATATAACTTTGCAATGATCATTGTCCATAATAAACAACATTACTTTGATATTGGTTTAACTCTTCCACACTCAAGCATCCTTTGTTTCCAAATTAGTTATGTTTACCTATTCATTTCCTAGCATTCTATCTTTTATGGTAATTTTGAAAATTGCAACAAGTTGTGGACTAATCTATGGGTTGAAGTATTCCACAATAGTGACTTGTGGACATCCTGAATAGGCATCTCCACACAACACTATTTAAGGACTCTCTTAATTCATTCAATTAACATCCAACTCCCTAAATAGAGCATTGATATTTTTGTGTATAAATTATGCTGGCATTTGTATAAATTTTGCTTCTTAAGTGGCACTACTTTACATTCTAAGGGCACTAATTTGAGGATAACATCTAACAATAATAATCACTTTAAATCGGAAAGTGGTGACATGTTAACAAACTTGAATTTGGTTGTTGGCTGCAACATGATTCATTTTACAACATTTTGGGTGGAATGGTGAATGACATTGTTCCTTTAATTCTTGGAGTTTTATTATCGCTTGAAACACATTTGCTTCAAATGAGAACTTTGTTGAAACTCGATTATTCCCATGGTTTTCCATTGACACTTGGTGTATGATCCTATTCATCTGCAATAAAAACATCGCTCTTAGTCCATGGTGATTAAATCACGTTATGTCTAAATTTAAGGTCACTTTCAATTAAGACTAACTTTTGCTGTGTATGAAAATTTGAGCAAGATTTAACATTTTTCTTTTCAAGCATAATTTGAACAAGCACTTGCCTAATTTAACATTTTGATATTGTTCATAATTAGTAAATTTAACCTATTATTCATGCACAACTGTAACCTTGTATTTTATCTCGACAGTGGTTAATGTCAAGTTGTCTTAGTCAAACCAAGTCATGGAGATCTCCTTCAACATTTAATGACTTGACCCAGTTTGACCTCTTGGAAATCTCCCCTTAGGTTAGGAAGCCTCTTCTTATCCTTTAAGCGAGGGGAAAGGTGAACAAGATGACAGTGGGTGGGGTGGCTCTCCTATAGTTGCTCGTAGGTTCAAAAATTTTCAGTTATGAGAGAGTTCAAGCAATAACAAGACACATATTTTTTTACCCATATTAATGGGTTCATAAACTTCCAATCCAAGCTTACTCACCATTTCCTTTCTTATGAGGTTAACGTCTAAAAAAGAGCCTGATAAAGCATCCACATTTGTCTTTTTTAGTTGGATCTTTATGTGGAAGAGCTAAGACAAATCGTTCTCTTTCTTGTGATGGACATGATCATGTTCACCACCCTTTGCACTATAATGTAGGAAATTTTCTAGTTTACATATGATTGTATCTCTACCTTATCACTTGAATCCATGCCTATATTGTTCTTCTTCTTGGCCTCCTTCTCATGGCTCTTTTGATTCAACTTAGGACATGGCTTCCAACACTTATTGTAGTACAACCATCGATGTTACACTGGTTACAATGTTTTTTTAGATGCTTGCACTAATGTCTAGTAGTAGTAGTCTTCTTAACCTTTCCTCATTCTTCCTGGAACCACTTGGCTATCATTTCTTATAGTCCTTTTTTAGAAATTGTTCTTACATATGTACTTTATTGATGGTGTTAATTTTAGAGAGCATCACTCACCTCAAATCATTGTGTAGGACACCCAAACACTTAAGGACTACATCTAAGTGAATGGGAGGAATTCCCAAGATGGTGGCTTGTATTTTGAGCTTGGTAATGTACTGTTGTGAAATCTTCACTTATTTCTATCAATAGTAATGCCAATGAAGTTAATGGTCCTCTTGATACCTAATAGGGTAAAACTAGGACTTGATGACTATTTTAAACACCTCCCACTTAGTCACTAGTGAATTGCCTTCCATTCTAAGTCTATTTGCATGGTTTTGGCACCAAGTTTGGGTGTGACCTTTTAAATTTAGCCTAACAATTGATACATTTTTCTCTTATACTATGCTACACACATTGAAGTAGACTTACAAACCATTTATTCATCTTCACAACACTGGTCTTACCATGATAGGGTTTGATGTCCACTTTCACACCCATTTTGAATAGAAACTAGGAAGTTGTAATGTTGGCATTTGACCTCTCTTTTCTTGGATCCATATTTGACTATTATTTGTCTTCAAGTTTCCCATTAGAGCTAGCATTTGATTTAGAAATATTTTTCTCCTCAGGAGGTTTGAACTTGCTCTGTATAGTTGACATTAATACCTCCATACTATGAGAGATGTTAGAGACTTGTGGTTATAGTCTTACAAATCTCTCCTCTAAGTCATCCTTTGAGATGCTATTTTACTTATCCCATGGATATGGTTTGTTATTTTTGTCTTCACATCAATATTTATATCCTATAATATTCTATAATAACTCTAGAGAAAACAACTATGGTACCAATATCATATATAAATTATGATAGAGATATTATTAGATAATTCATCAAAACAAATCTTAAAATGATACTACAAATATCAAAACAAATCTTAAAATGATACTACAAATATCACAAGAGTATACTTTATCTTTGAGAAATTTCTTATGATTAATGGATACCAAATTATATAGTGATCCATTTGTAATCATCTCAACACAAACTGCTCATTAAATTTGGAGTTGTCTATAATGCGACTTTTTGGAGATTCCGGTGACGGAATCTGGTGGAAGAAATGAGGTTAAATCTTGATTTTTAGTAGTTAAAATGGTTTTTTAACTGCATTTTTGGATTCAGCACCCTGAAAAACCCCTGGGACCCTTTGATTGTGCAAAAACTAGCTATCAAACTTGGGATTCCAATAAATTGCTGCCGGATTTTGACCGGAAAAACCCGCCGGAAAGGCTTTCAAAAAGTCTCATTATAGACAACTGCATTAAATTCACTTACATTCCTAAAGCGTGTGATATTTGTGTGTGCGCACTCACACACATATGAGATGGATTCCATTAATAACTCATGCTACCACTCACACGATTGAATAAAATTATGCACACAAGAGTTGACTTAATACCTGTCACTCAACCATAAATTATTAATTTCACATTCTCACCATATTCTTTACTTATATACTTACAAGTAAAGATATGTGTAAGGTGGTTCAATTTGTATATCACTAAAAACTCAACATACAAGTATATCAATGGTTATAAGGTTTTTATTTTTTTATTTTCTTCACTACAACATTTTAGGGGATTTGGGTTCAAAATAAAACTCAATTATTGTTGTATCGGATTAAATTAGGTGGCAAATAAGGATTTTATTGTCATGATTTTAGTTGCATCCAACCATGTATTGATTACAATCCCTATTTTAGAAATGAAATTAGTGTTGAATAGTCACTATTACAATAATTTTGTGATAGGGAAAAGGAGTTAGATTAATGTTGGATGGTCACTATCACAATAGATTTTGTGTTGGAAAAAGAGTTTTTGTGTTGGAAAAAGAGTCAAACTAGCATCAATTTTAACATTGACCATAGCATTGGTTTTCAAGTTAATTGAAACAATTAAATAAGAATAAAACAAAATTCAAAATTATGTCTTTTTTTACATCCAATTTATAGACCACATGCCCTTTTTGTTATTGCAAGCCTATTAAATTTTAAACATTGCAAATTTTTTGAATCATTGATTCATTCTAAATTGTAGTTATATTAAATTTCAATTTCAATTTTATTATTTAGTCAATAAATTAGTCTAATTACAATAATTGATTCATTCTAAATTGTAGTTATATTAAATTTCAATTTCAATTTTATTATTTAGTCAATAAATTAGTCTAATTACTATTATAAGGGCATCTTAAAAAAATAAAAAAATGGGAAGAATCATCATCTCCCATATAATGAACCTTATGATAATTTATTTTAATTTTTAAATTTTGCTAATAATTTCAATTATTTTAATTTGTTATGATTTAATTTATCTATTTATTAAAGTTAACGTGGATTATTGAGAAACTAAAAAATATTTTATATTAATTTAAATTTTGAAAACAAAATTCCTCAAAATGAAAAAAATAATATAAATAATAGCAATACACCCCCCCACCCCCCCGCACACACACACTCTTCATTGTATTAAGAATCATAAACCATAAGCTATGCATTAATCCTTCTATATGATTGACTATTAAAAGTATTCTACATAATAATTTCAAACTGTTAATTGTCATACCATGAAATCTAAACATTATAAACATGTCAACAATTTTATTTTTATTTTATAAATAGAATGGGTAAGGGTTTTCATATTAATAAACTTGGAGTAGGGACCAAAACCCTTACATAGAAATTTTGATACAAAATTCTTGATGACAAAGAACTATTAAGAAAGGTTGCAAGCCTAGGGCTGTTGTTCCATATTAAACTAAAAACATTAACACTATAGACTCTATAGAAAACTCTGAGAATTAAACAAAATTTACGTAACATCATCGGAAAACATATATGCATGGGACATTACTCAGAACCTCGTGTCTTGAAACTCAATAATGGTTGTTGCCATCAACACCATTTCTTATGAGTCTACAAGTTCGTTTCCCTCTGGCAGCGACACTGGGACCTTCAACACCCAAAGTAGACTACACATTTCCAAATCTTGAGACTTCCATAACAGACAAACAAACACCAAAAGCGTGCACTTCCTTGTCGAGACCTTTAAATGCTTGTTCCATTTTTGCCTGATGTCAAAGTAGCTTAGCTTCGAAGAAGAGCTAAAATGAAATCCTTTGCCTTTCAACCATATCTTCAAGATTTTTAATGGAAACTAGCAGAATTTGAGAAGCATCTAGAAGCCTGTCAAGCACAAGGCTAGCATCGACATTGTTCAAGGGGACCAAAGGATTTTCCACGGCATACCATAGATCAAACGCCCAACTATGTAACCCACTAATAGTGAAAACACCAACTTCATAACTAGGATGAGACGAGAACGCAATAATACTTTAAGGAATCAAGAAATTCGATATATCGGTAGAGACATAACCATTCCATGAGCCAAACATCAACAATAAATCAAAAGCCATTACCCAAATATGAGCTGGAAAAAGAATTGATTGGTGAGGAATTTTGTAAGACGAATGCCTTAATTTCACTCTTCTACTCAAGGTCCTAGACCTAGTAGCCGAGACAATCCACCTCAGATCCCACCTAAGGGAGGTTAAATAGGTAAGACACCCCTCCCTTGAATCAGATGAAGAGACTTGCCACTTGTTAGCCCAATTAAGGAATCGATGAGGGAGTGTAAATGTTCGTGGTTGGAAAGGGTAAAATTGCCAGAACCCGATAGCCATTCTTCGTTGAGAACAAGCCACTTTGTAAAGGAATGACAAGGAAAATGGCTAGGTATCCATTCCATAAAAATCCCTAGGCTTATGCCAATCATATATCCAATGTTTAAGATTTGAAGATCTCATTAAGACACAATAATGGGTAAGAAAAAAACCCCCATCCATCTTACTATAATTTAAACCTTTCATAATCATTAGGGAATTAGAGAGATGCTGACACTGTTGTCCACTTCAAGGCTACTTTGCTCCATAGTGGAACCTTTTTTGGCTAAAATTCAGCTACCGAGTTTAGATGTATGAGAATATGGTAAAATTTCAAATTTTCAAACTGTGAGGCAGAAATAAGCACCCTTAGATTCATTGGAGGGGAATCTCAACATATTGTTTCTTAGGCCTCTGTTATTTGATGAATGACAAACATTGAATCTCCACAAACTATTAGCTTGAAATTTTATTTTCTATGGTCACCTCCAGACCTTTCCATAATGCAAGATATTCCACCATATTATTGGTTGCTATACCTAGACCCGAGGAAAATTGTGTCACTATTTTTCAATTGGGGCTATAAAGAACCCCTCTCGCTCTTGCCTCCCCTGAGTTGCCCCTTGAAGCCCCATAAAAAAAGAGAGAGAACGGGTATTTCCCCATTGTCCACTTGAGGAACTCCGGTTAAATGAGCCTAATATAAGGAACCAAACACCTATTTGGCTTGAACATGAATTTGGAGGAAGGTGGAAAATTCCTATTTAGCTTAATCCAACCATGTTCTTCTTCATTCAATTCCTCAATATATTTAACAATGTAGCCTCTAACAAATATTGCTTCAAAAAGAAATGAGCACACTTTAGATGCAACCATCTCAGGAGTTAAAAACTCGTTCCTGAAAATGTCTTTGTTCCTTGTAATCCAAATGGACTAACACATAAATTGGGGGAGAGTTGTCTAGCAATGAATCAACAAGGAAGAGGCTTTTCGACTCCAAGGATAATGAGATCTCCACTTTTCGAACATGTCCTCCCATGAGCCTAGAATAGAGCCAATGAAAGGGACTGGAATTAACACTAACCGCCAAGCCTCCAAGGATAAAAGGAAAAGATGAAATAGATGAGGAATGGATTCCTCAGAGTCGAGGCATAGACCATATCTAGATGGGCCATTAATATTTCTTTTCCTCAGATTTTCAGGAGTGGGTATTTTCTTATGCACGACAGACCAACAAAAGGTGTTGATTTTCATAATGCCATATTTACTCCAAATTTTATACCATAAGATACATGAGGGAGGCTGAGAGAGCTGCTTTACTAAATGGGAGTATCCTTTCTTGACTAAATATTTATGATGAGGGCCTAAAGTACAAGAGAAAAGATCTTGCAAGGAGGAGGAAATTGGAGCCAAACCTTTTATGATACCAATCATTTTATACCATTGAGATATGAGGTGAACATGGAGATTAAGGATGAACTAACCTTCCCAAAGACCATGCTCCTCCCATAGAGAGATATCTTTAATATTTGATAATACTTTCTATTGCATTCATAAATTCCGATCTCTAAAATCCTCCTGAGTTCACGATGGGCCATTTAGAGAAAAAAATTTCCTTTTAGAGGTTGATACAAGCACCATTCCCAGCATGCCAATTGAGATTATCAATAATAAGGTGGGAGACCACCTTACATAATTTCCATATTTGGGAGCCTGGACTAGACCAGTGCACTATCTCAACTCTTAGCAAGCAATTTTTGTTGAAATATTTTTGCACAAATGCCATCTTCCACCATTCCTTTATGTCCTAAATGAGCCTCCAATTTTTTTTTTCTCCCATAGCAAGATTCATGAACAAGGAGTGTTTCACAGCTAATCCATTATTTTCTCTAGGAAAGTAGACTATGTTCCATTGAATCAAGTGAAAAATATTTTCTTTTTTCCTACCCGCTTGCCATAGAAACTTACGTATCATAATACTCATTTGTGAAATCACAAATTTTGGAGCAAGAAAACTAGAGTAGAGATATAAAAGGAGAGAGGATAGGACAAATTTTACAAATATCACCGGATCGATAGTGGTTAGCCAATGGGCTCGCCAAGCTTGGATTTTCTTCTTAAATTTGTTGAGGGTATTAGAACAACACTCTATATTTGTGACGCCTAGTGAAATTGGAATACTGAGATATTTTAAGTATTGTCACTCAGCGACTAGAGGGAATTCTAGAGCCTTGTAAATCTCTTGGAGGGTCGGAACAAAACTATTGCAACCTAATAGTTGGCTCTTCAATTTGTTGACAAGGCCTCAAGAAATGTTCAAGTCCAAGATTTGTTTGAATCTTATAATGATTTTCCTTGATGTCCACTGTGGGAGGAGGGTGTCATCAACGAATTGAGAGTGGTTGACATCCTTTGTGTTTCAAGCTCTGCTTAAACCTTTTAACTTCCCTTCAACCCTATCAAGCTCCATATTTATGCTAAGGGTTTTTTGCAACAAAATATATATTACCGGGGAGAGGGGACAACCTTACCGCAAACCCCTAGAGATTTGGAAGAAATTACATGGCCGACCATTTATCAAAGGAGAAATCCATGGACTTCCAACACAATCTCTTATTCACTTTATGAATTCTTCACAGAAGCCTAATTTCTCTAGGAAAAAGAACAAAACAAATGTCAAACTCTATCAAAAGAATTCAACATATCCAATTTTATTACCATACCTGGCTCACCATATTTTTTGCTAGATTGAATCACCTTTTGGACCAGGATGACATTGTCAAGGATCTACCTATGCTTCATGAATCCCCCCCAATTCTTTGAGATAATTGTTGTAAGAATCTTCCTTAGCCTATTGGTAATCACTTTAGTTAAAATATTATAGGTATAATTGTAGAGGGAAATGGGTCTAAAGTGAGAGAAGGATAATGGTTTTGATTATTTTGGAATTACGACAAGGAAAGACGAATTCATGTTGAAAATTTGGATAGCTGTGATTGTAATTTTTCATTAAAAATAATGAAGAAATATTGTTTTTTCTCAACCCTACAAGTGGTTCTCATGAGTACTTCAAGTCAGCCGCATTAGGGATAATTAGCCCAAATGAAACTCATTTAAAATGACATCATTGGCACTCATTTTGGCATCAAATCACATCAAGTTTCGTTTGCAATTTTAGGGAGTATCTCCACACATGCAAAGGATAGAAATAAGACAATTTAGCTACATTTCCTTTTCCTTTTGAAGCCACCTTGACTATATTTGACTTGGGCAATTTTGGTATCTATTTGACTTCAGATCAGGTCATATTTGGAGGCCGAAAACTTTAGAAGTATATTGATTCTCACTGATTGTGATTTCACTCTCACATTGGGACGTTGATAGAGTTGAATGCATTCCTTGACTGTGGATTTGACCAAGATTCTTTGACTGGTGCATTGAATTTTTTGTGGTAGATTCAGAACCAAATTTCTATGTCTAATTATAGTCACCTTAGGGTTGAATTTCAACCTCGTTTTACAGACTATTACAATTGACCTAGAGTTGAATTTTCTCTCTTTGTTGGCAGATTTTAACTAATACTTTGTTGAGGTCAGATTTGGATTTATTGGAATATTCCTGATGTACTTTTGATGGAAAAAGTCTCTCTCTCATAAGGAAATAATTTTGGTTAGGTTTTCCCCCTATGGGTTTTGCCCTGTATATGAGACTAATTCTTGGTGTCTGTATCTACTGTTCATTGTTTATTGTGATCTCTGTTTACTGCTCTTATTGAAGAATTGAATGGTTGAAATTTCTCATGTATAGCTACTTGATGATAACTGATTGCATTATTAGAAGTAGTTATCAATTGTGAAAAACTATTCTAGTCCTAGCTACACTAAAATTTCAACATGGTATCAAAGCTTTGGTGAAGGAAAATAGCAAAGAGATCATCTTGAAGAACACCTGAATGACATCTATAAAGGTACCTTAAAACAATTTTGGATTCCGTCCTATATTGTGACCAACAATATTCATCATGAATTCCTTCATGAAGAATGAAAGCAAGCTTGAAGGAGCTACTAACTACAACTACTAACTACAATTCACGGAAGGCTAGAGTTGAAATAATTCTTGAGAGAAGCAAGGTTTTGGGAACTTTTACAAGTAAAGTTATTGAACCATCTGATCAAGCAGTGAAGGATAAGTTTCATGAAGATAATATTTTGGCAAGAAGTGTTTAAGGATCATTTGATTCCCTATATTGTTGAACATTAGACTTCTAAGGCTGTGTATGATGTTATAATTGGATTTTATACCATTAATAACGTGAATCAATCCATGAATCTAAGTGGACAACTTCATAATATCAAGATGACAAAGAATGACACAGTGGCATCATATTTTGTCAAGATATATCAAATAAGATACCAACTCAAAGCCATTGATGAGGAAGTATATGATAAGGAATTGGTAGCAGTAGCCTTGGGTGGTCTTCCTAGATCTTGGGATTTGTTTGCATCAGGTATTAGTCCAAGATAAAATGCTCCAAACTTTGACAAGCTCTGGGAAGAACATACTAAAAAAGAATCAAGACTCTTTTCTAGAGGAGACATTGAAGATCCAAGTATAGAAGTATTTATAGCCCATGCTAAGGGAAATAAGAAGAAACCAATTTTTGATAGGTTTAAAAGAAGTGCTAGTAAAAGACAAGGTACTAGATCTGCTCCAAATAAGGAATCTACTTCCCAGACAAGGTCTCCTCCCACCTCTCAAGATAGAAGAGATAGAAGAGACATAAGATATAGAAGAGATAAAAATGATATATCAAATGTTCAATGCTTTCGTTGTCAAGCCTATGACCACTATCAAGCTCATTGTCCTTAATTTAATTGAAGACATGACTATGAAAGGAATGATGATCATAAAAGAATAGGAAGACATCATGTTTCTGATGCTGATCTAAATGAGCCATATTCAAAGAGGAGGCATGAGAGACATGATTCCGAATGTGAATACTCATTTATTTATGCTCTTACAAGTTTCATTGAAAATTGTGATGAAATTTGGCTAGTGGATAGTGGTGCTTCTATGCACATGACTGGAAGTCGTGATCATCTATTTGAATTGATTGAAAATAAGTTTACTCAAAAGGTTGATATTAGAGATAGTGGAAAATATGAAGTCAAAGGAATTGGTATGTCATCCTTTCAATTAGAATCCAGAGGTATTGTATCTATTAACAATATTTTATATGTTACTGGTTTAAAGAAAAATTTCTTGTCCATATCATCTCTTGAAGGAAAAGGATATAGAGTTTCTTTTGTTGATGAATAAGTCCTAGTATGGAAGAAAAATGCATCTTTTGAAACTGCTAAAGTCATTGGGGTACGAATTGGAGGACTCTATCGTTCCCTTGGTCACTCGATCCAAGCTCTTTTATACAACATTACTGATCTTAGTGAGATTTGGACTCGAAGATGCACTCATATATACTACAAAGCTTTGGGAAGATTGAAATATTTCATTAAAGGTGTACCTGGAATTAAAGCAAACCATGATGGAGTATGCAAAGGATGTTCCCTTGGGAAAAATGTTAAAGGAAGATGCACTAGCAGTGATAGTAGATCCAAAGGAATATTGGATCTTATGCATTCTGATGTCTGTGGGCCCATACTTGATAAAACCTTGGGCGGATGCTTGTATTATGTATCTTTCATTGATGACTATTTTCGCAAAACATGGATATATCTTTTGAAGGCCAAGGATAAAGTATTTGAGAAGTTTCGTGAGCTCAAAGAATAGGTTGAAAATTATACAGGAAGAAGAATCAAGACTCTGAGGTCTGATAATGGTGGAGAGTATGTATCAAAATAATTAATTGATTTCTACAGGGATGCTAGAATTAAGAGGGAGTTGATAGTTCCCTACTACCGGAAACAAAATGGAACTGCAGAAAGAAAGAATAGAACTATATTGGAAGCTATCAAAGCTATGCTTCATGACCGAGAGTTGCCTATGTTTCTTTGGGGAGAAGCTGCAAGGACTATTGTGTACATTCAAAACCGATGCCCACATTGAAATTTGGATTATAAGAATCCTAAAGAAATATTTACAAGTGAGAGACCAAATGTTGAACATTTAATAATCTTTGGTTGTCCTGTCTTTGTTCATATACCCAAAGAGAAAAGCACAAAGTTGGAACCATCTGGAAAGAAGGGTACTTTTGTTTGCTACGGTGAGAATTCAAAGGCCTTTAAGGTCTACATTCCATGGAAACGATATATTGAGGCTTCTAGGGATGTTAATTTTAATGGGGATGCTACACTCTAGATGTTATGAAGAATCTACGAATTGCGAACAAAGGTGAATTCCCTAAACCTAGTGAACTGGTCTATAACAACATAAAAACAAAGAATATAGAGTTTTCCTTAGAGAAGTTAGAGAATGGGAAATAGGCCTACCTCGAATCTATAGCAAGATTTGCTTCCTCCTTGATTGTAAGATCCAATTATAGCTCCAAGTGCTATAATTAGAACCCACACACACGACTAAAACAAGAAAAGATCGATAACAACCAAGTGGCATAGTCTAACATCTCTATTCAATGAAACAACAAGGCATTGAAATACATGAATGGAAACATAACACAACACATATAAGAAAACATTATACTCTTTGTATTAATAGAAATAGTAGAGAGTTTACAACCATAAATAGTAGCTGATCTTGTAGATGTCTCCCCAAGTTGACTTCTCCTTCCTTGTCACAAAGCACACCTCAATATCAACCCTAATGCATGAAGATGATGACTCCTTTAGGTTCAAGGCAACAACATAAGGGAAAAATCAATCTCCAAAATCCAACCTTGTTGGTATGGATTGCAGTAAATTTACCATAATGAGCTTGAGATACACTTATGATGGGAGGATGAGCTCAAGGGATAAGAGGTGAAGTATCCAAGGTAGGATTAGATAGGATTCAATATTCTTATCCATTGTAAATGGATAAAACAACCCTTGGAAGCTTATGGAAGAGGAAACTTCATAATTATTTTTAATTTTATTGAATTTCTAGAATCAACGCACTTGCTGAAGGGAGAAACTAGTGCTGACCAACGCTGGTGCAGAAGGGAGAAACCAATGATGAACATAGGTGGCTAAAGGGGTAGAGTGCGTTGGGGCTAAAAACATTGTTTTGAACAATTAATCCCCAAAAAATAGACATTTTGGAAAGGTCATGCTTAGGTATTTGTGAAGGGGTGATGAAAATATGTTCTTAGATGTTGATTGATCTGGTTTGTAGGCCTATTGACCATATGTGACAAAATGGATTATAACGGATTACCCCCTAAAGTACAAAGTCTAAAATGACTGTTGATGACTGAATCGCTTTACCTTGTGATAAGTCTGGATCAAGAAAAACTAGTCAAGACCGACATCTATTACAATACAACATTTTATCATGATATATTTGCTGAGGGAGGCATACCCATATTCAACACATAAGCTAACATTACATGTACAATGATCAAGAAGTCGCATCCACTAATGACAAAGGGGACCCATGCCTGGATGACTGTGTGTATGATCATAATCATCATACTATGTAATCTTGTATTATTCCTGATATTGCAATCCAGACAGATGAAACTAGATTTGAGGTCTTCTATCTCGTTCACTCGATTGTCCAATATACACGTATAACCATGTGACTGAATGAGATGAAATCAAACATGGTAGACACCATCTGATTACTAGCCAATGATGCAAGTCGTTAATAGATGTTAGAGAAACAACCGATGATATGAATGGCTCTCAAGGTACCATAGTACAATTTGTATGGTGTGAATGAATGAGTTGAAGTCGAACACCACATAGAATCTTTTGGTTGAAGGTCAATGATGTAAACCTGTTGCTAAGAGCGAGGAAACTTGGTATTGATGTATGCAATCCCCAAGGTACCGAAGGGAGTTTCTATGTCAAATTCCTAGATAATGAGTTGATGTCGATAGGAAATGACCCATCACAGGAGGGCCTTGATGTATGCCCCATCAATGATATGAAATAGGTATCAAGATTTAAGACAGAATGATGTTGATACAAAACTGGTTCAGGAATGATAGACATGAATGAAGGATTAAGAGTATTGTAGTAATATCAACTGAATGACTTCTCTTGAACATATTAGTGACACTGAATGGAGTTGGCAACATTGACCCAAAACTGAAATGGAGGCTTTGATATGGTGTGATGAACCAAAAAGACAAGCATATTTACCAAGCCAACAACCACAAAGATGAAGTGGAAGAGTGTCATATTCAAGAGAGACTCGCTGCCATTAATAGGTAGAGTACCTTGTTTTCGCAATCTCCCTAACCATTTCTGGTAAGTACCTCTTTATTTTTTAACAAGCTTGAGGAGGATAACATATGTTTGATCTATAAGTTCATCCTTTAGATGAATCCCTTTGAGTATTTTCAACAAACCATGAGAAGGAGTGGTTCAATATTGTCATGTTCGACAAGTCCATCACTGTTTGATATTATTATGAGTCCAATGAAGGTGAAACTCAACATTTTTTTCATATTTAGAGAGTTTGAAAAAGAGGCGAAAAAGAAAACTCCAAAGAATCCTTTTCGTAAAGTTGTCTCTTGATTCCGAAAAGGCATAAAATGATACACAGGAGAGCCTTTTAGCCATGTTCGACTAAGGTATTCCTTTTTCATGAATAGTTTGTCTTATTTCAGAAAAGGGTTAAATTGATATTGAGTAGACGTATTTTCATTTACTTTAATGAGTTCGAAAAGGCAAGTGCTCGACAATCTTTTCATGTTTAGGGAGTTTGAAAAGTGTTGAAAGAGGACTCTAGTGGGGTTCCTTTTTCATGAGTTTACAAAGCTCGAAAAAGTGATAAAAGTATGCTCCATAGTCAAAATGATATATTTCAACTCAAAAACATCATAAGTTCCTTCAAACAATTGTTAACCTGCTCAAAACATCACCAAAAGATTAAAAATACCTAATACATGGTAAAATTAGGTAAAATTTAGGTCAAAATATTAAAATATAATTAAATAATCATTAAAAATGACCATAAATAGGAGAAACGTAATTTCATTTTTACCATTTCATATTTTATCTCTAGGTGAGTGAGCTCTGAGTGCATTTTTCCTCCAATCTTCAGCAACTAATTGTAGCCAATCCGGTGGATCATTTTTGGTGTCGTCACTTCTACGGAGGAGATATTGCCTTCCTCTTTTTGTTTGCAGTTCTAGTTTTTCATTTCATGTAATATTGTTATTATTATTATTATTATTATTATTTTAATTTATAAATAGGAAGAAACCAATTTTTGACAAGTTTAAAATAAGTGATGGTAAAAGACAAGGTCCTAGATCTTCTCCAAACAAGGAATCTGCTTCACAAATAAGACCTCCTCCTCCCTCTCAAGATAGAAGAGATAGAAGCGACATAAGATATAGAAGATATAAAAATGATCTATCAAATATTCAATGCTTTTGTTGTCAAGCCTATGACCACTATCACGCTCATTGTCCTTAAAAGAATCGAAGAGATGACTATGAAAGGAATGATGATCATAAAAGAAGAGGAAGACATCATGTTTCTGCTGCTGATCTAAATGAGCCATCTTCAAAGAGGAGGCATGAGAGACATGATTCTGAATATGAATACTCATTTATTTATGCTCTTACATGTTTCATTGAAAATTGTAATGAAATTTGGCTAGTGGACAGTGGTAATTCTACGCACAAGACTGGAAGTCATGATCATCTATCTGAATTGACTGAAAATAAGTTTACTCAAAAGGTTGAGCTTAGAGATAATGGAAAATATGGAGTCAAAGGAATTAGTACGCCATCCTTTTAATTAGAATCCAGAGGTAATGTATGTATTAACAATATTTTATATGTTACTGGTTTAAAGAAAAAATTATTGTCCATATCATCTCTTGAAGGCAAAGGATATAGAGTTGCTTTTGTTGACGAATAGGTCTTAGTATGGAAGAAAAATGCATCTTTTGAAACTGCTAAATTCATCGGGGTACGAATTGGAGGACTATATCGTTTCCTTGGTCACTCGATCCAACCTCTTCTACAAAACACTACTAAGCTTACTGATATTTGCCATTGAAGGTACACTCATATGCACTACAAAGCTTTAGGAAGATTGAAATATTTCATTAAAGGTGCACTTGAACTTAAACTAGACCATGATGGAGTATGCAAAGGATGTGCCCTTGGGAAAAATGTTAAAGGAATATGCACTAGAAGTGATAGTAGATCCAGAGAAATATTGGATCTTGTGCATTTTGATGTCTATGGGCCCATACTTGATAAAACCTTGGGCGGATGCTTGTATAGTGTATCTTTCATTGATGACTATTTTCGCAAAACATGGATATATCTTTTGAAGGCCAAGGATAAAGTATTTGAGAAGTTTTTTGAGTTCAAATCATAGGTTGAAAACTCTACAGGAAGAAGAATCAAGACTCTAAGGTCTGAGAGACAAAATGTTGAACATTTAAGAATCTTTGGTTGTCTTGTTTTTGTTCATGTACCCAAAGAGAAAAGGAAAAAGTTGGAACCATTTGGAAAGAAGGGTACTTTTGTTGGCTACGTTGAGAATTCAAAGGCCTTTAGTGTTTACATTCTAGGGAAATGATATATTGAGGCTTCTAGAGATGTTATTTTTGATGAGGATGCTACACTCTTATGCAGAATTTACAAATTGCAAACAAAGGTGAATTCCCCAGACCTAGTGGACTGGCCTAGAACAACATAAAAACAAAGAATATAGAGTTTTCCTTAGAGAAGTTAGAGAATGGGAAATGGGCCTACCTCGAATCTATAACAAGCTTTTCTTCCTCCTCATTTGTAAGCTCCAATTGTAGCTCCAAGTGCTATAATTAGAACCTGCACACATGACTAAAATAGGCAAAGATCAACAACAACCAAGTGGCATAGTCTAACATCCCTATTCAATGAATCAACAAGGCATTCAAATACATGAATGGAAACATAACACAACACATATAAGAAAACAATATACTCTTTGTATTAAAGAAATAGGAGAGATTTACAATTATAAATAGTAGCTGATATTGTAGATGTCTCCCCAAGTTGACTTATCCTTCCTTGTCACAAAGCACACCTCAATATTAACAGTAATGCATGAAGATGATGACTACTTTAGGTTCAAGGCAACAACATAAGGGAAAAATCAATCTCCAAAATCCAACCCTTGATGCTATGGATTGCAGTAAATTTATAAGAGAGGGATGGTAGTTTAGGATTTACCATAATGAGCTTGAGATCCACTTATGATGGGAGGATGAGCTCAAGGGATAAGAGATGAAGTCTCCAAGGTAGGATTAGATAGGATTCAATATTCTTATGCATGGAAAATGGTTAAAACAACCCTTGGAATCTTCTAGAAGAGGAAGCTTTAGAATTATTTTTAATTTTCTTGAATTTCTAGAATAAACGCACCTACTGAAGGGAGAAACTAGTGCCGACCAATGTTGGTGAAGAAGGGAAAAACCCGTGCTGAACATGGGTGGCTAAAGGGGCAGAGTGCATTGGGGATAAAAACGTTGTTTTGAACAATTAATCCCCAAAACTTGGACTTTTTGAAGAGGTCATGCTTAGGGCTTTGTCAAGGGATGATGGAAATATGTTCTTAGATGTTGATTGATCTGGTTTGTAGGCCTATTGACCATATGTGACAAAATGGATTATAACAGATTACCCTAAAGTACAAAGTCTAAAATGACAGTTGATGACTGAAGTGCTTTACCTTTTGACAAGTCTAGATCAAGAACAACTGGTCGAGACTAACACCTATTACAATACATATTTTATCATGATATCTTTGTTGAGGTAGGCATACCCATACTCAACACATAAGCTAACATTACATGTACAATGATCAAGAAGTCGCGTCCACTAATGATAGAGGGGACCCATGCTTGAATGGTTGTCTGTATTATCACAATCATCATACTCTGTAATCTTGTATTATTTCTGAAATCATAGCCCGGATGGATGAAAATAGTTTCGAGGTCTTCTATCTCGTTCACTCAGTTATCCAATATACAAGTCTAACCACGCGAATGAATGAGATGAAGTCGAACATGGTAGACACCATGTGATAATTGGTCAATGATGCAAGTCATTAATAGAGGCGAGAGAAATGATTGATGATATGAATGGCTCTCAAGGGACCATAGTACAATCTGTATGGTGTGAACGAATGAGTTGAAGTCAAAGACCACACAGAATCTTTCAGTTGAAGGTCAATGATGTAAACTTGTCACATAGAGCGAGGAAACTTGCTATTGATGTATGCAGTCCCTAAGGTATCGAAGGGAGTTTCTAAGTCAACTTCTTGGATAATGAGTTGATGTTGATAGGAAACGACCCATTGCAGGAGGGCCTTGATGTATCCCCTAATAACGACATGAAACATGTATCAATATCTGAGACAAAATGATGCTGATACAGAACTGGTTTAGGAATGACAAACATGAATTAAGGCTTATGAGTATTGTAGTAGATATCAACTGAATGACTTCTCTTGAACATAACGGTGGCACTGAATGAAGTTGGCAACATTGACCCAAAACCAAAAACGGAGGCTTTGATATGGTGTGATGAACCAAAAAGACAAGAAAAATTCCCAAGCCAACAACCGCAAAGATGAAGTGGAAGAGTGTCATATTCAAGAGTGACTCGCTGCCATTAATAGGTAGCATACCTTGTTTCCCCAATCTACCTAACCATTTATGGTAAGTACCTCTTTATTTTTTAACAAGCATGAGGAGGATAACATATGTTTGATCTGTAAGTTCATCCTTTAGATGAATCCCTCTGAGTATTTTTAACGAACCCTGAGAAGGAGTGGTTCAATATCATCATGTTTGACAAGTCCATCACTGTTTGATGTTATTACGAGTCTAGCGAAGGTGAAATGAACATTTTTTTCATATTTAGAGAGTTTGAAAAAGAGGCGAAAAAGTAAAATCCAAAGGATCCTTTTTGTAAAGTTGTCTCTTGAGTTTGAAAAGGAATAAAACTATACTCAAGAGAACCTCTTAGCCATGTTCGACTAAGGTATTCCTTTTTCACGAATAGTCTATCTTATTATAGAAAAGGGTTAAACTTATACTAAGTAGACGTATTTTCATTTACTTTAGTGAGTTCAAAAAGGCAAGTGCTCGACAATCTTTTCATGTTTAGGGAATTTGAAAAGATTTGAAAGGGGACTCTCGGGGTTCCTTTCTTGTGAGTTTACAAAGCTTGAAAAAGTGATAAAAGTATGCTCCATAGTCAACATGATCTATTTCAACTCAAAAAATAATAAGTTCCTTCAAACAACTGTTAACTTGCTCAGAACATCACCAAAAGATTAAAAATACTTAATACGTGGTAAAATTAGGTAAAATTTAGGTCAAAATAATAAAATATAATAAAATAATCATTAAAAACGACCATTAATTGGAGAAATGTAATGTCATTTTTACCATTTCATATTGTACCCCTTGGTGAGTGAGCTTTGAGTGCATTTTTCCTCCGATCTTCAGCAACTGATTGTGGCCAATCCGATGGATCATTTTTTGGTGCCGTCAATTCTAAGTAGGAGATATTGCCTTCCTCTCTTTTTTTCGCAGTTTCGGTTTTTCATTTCATGCATTTTTTGTTTTTTGTTTTGTTTGTTTGTTTGTTTTTTTTTCTAGATTTTGAGTGACTTAGGGCTTTAGTTTTGTTCCCTAGCTCCAATGCACCCCATTAACGTTGAAAAATGCACTGGGCCAATAAAATTACAACTGTGGAGTGCACCACAATGCAATGTCTCCCTTTAGTAGGGTGCATTGGGCGCATTTGAAAAATTTGTTTTTGTCCTCTCACTCAAATTTCTTTCAGATTTTTGCATGATATTTATTCTAATGATTTTTGATGTCATGTTTTAGGTATCCATCAAAACGAAATGGCTTTGATTTGGTAGGAAAGAGAAGATGAAGTGCAAGACATGGATGCTGCCAATGATCCAACAATCATCCAGGCATTGAGAAACTGTGGGATTCTCAATTTCTTTTGGATTCCTGGGATCAGACAACAAATGGAACTATTGGAGTATCTTGTCTGGGCATGGGATGTGCAGGCACAATCCTTCAGGCTTGGAGCACATATGCTCAACATACATGTAGAATAAATTTATTTCTTGATAGGTTTATCAACGAGAGGTGCTCCTATCTCACTATATGGTTTGAAAAGAGGTGGAGAGACTGTCAAAGAGTATATTGCTACACACTGTAGACCTTGATCCCAGCCAACAAAAGATGGGAAAATTTAGATAAAGGATGTGGTCTGTTTGCTTCTCAAGGCATTCCTTTTCATTATTGCTAGATTGGATGGCGATTCTACCTTTCATTTAGATAACAGGTTCCAAATGAAATACACATTAGAGTGCATAGAGTCGACAATGTTGAATTGGAGTGAAGGGGTATTAGAAAACATGAAAGAACAACTCACCAAGGCAAAATATGGGCAATTGAAAAAATTTGGGTATGGTTCCATTTTGATATCATTTGCTTTGGATAGGATTTAATTACTCCACCCACAACATATCTCACTCGAGCTTCGAGATCTTAGAACTCCACGGATGAGGCGGTGGGAAGGTCCATCTTCCATGTCACACATGTCTTCTTTCGATGGGTGCGTATGCAACTCATTATGGTTGAAGACTATCCATATGCAGGGATGGAACACTGTGGGGATCTAGAGCTTGTGCTACCTGAAGGTGAGAAATGGAGTGCCATAGGTAAAACAAAATCATTTGGATTGTTTTTTGATTTTTGAGTTTTACAAGTTTTTAGTATTTTTCTTGTATTTAAGACTAAATATTTATTTTTACATGCAACCATTGGACTTGTTCGACCAATGGGTTCGTCCTATCTTCAATGTCTTGGAGACCCACAACAAGCACAGGTTGGAGTACAGGTTGCTGCAATGTCACTAGAGATATTGTAGGATCTCAATGTGCCTGAGACTCTTGCATACCAAAGACTAGGGTCATTCACATCCCTATGAGAGTACAATGCCATAATATTTGAGTGTCTGAGCATGTTAGCCAGCTGATGTGCAAAGTGGCTCACATAGTTGTTTTTTATCATGAGTACCATCACTATTAGTTTACTAGGAGGATTATAGAGGCATCTTTTGTCTACATGTATTTTTTATATGATAGGCCATGTGGCCATATGTGTCTCAGACACATACTTTTGTAAAACCAAACTTTTTTATATATACACAACTATCTACCTAACGATGTTCTTATGTGTTCTATTATCTTGTTCAATTTATATGATGTGAATTGAATTTAATTTACATATGTCGCAAATGTATGTCTAAAACATGATTTTCCAATGCATCTATTAACGTGTTTAGACTTCTAGTAATGTGTTGATATTGGATATAATCAAAATGTCTTTCTAGAAGGTGAACCCTTAAGAACATACAAAGCATAGTTGGACTTCTAACTGAATAAACATTAGTCAAGTGTAGTACTAAAAGTTGTGAGTCAAGTCTGACAACTATATGACAGATACCATGAGAAATAACACCAGACAACATCTTGATCACTGCACTATACTTAGAGATGTTATTGGTAGAGCGACTGATACAAATCCCTTGTTAACTCACTAACTCTCCATTGAGAGCATGTATAGCCCACATTACGGAGGAAAGGTTCCAAGTACTACGACTAGCGCCATCAACATAACCAACATATGGTTGAAGGGATGCCAACATTTGGAAACCAAATGTAAAGCAAGGTTAACAAAAATGGTAGGAAACTCTGAAGGGAACACACTGTAAACACACTCAACACACCTATAGACAATATGCACATAGTGAACTATGCAAAAATGAATTAAACATAATATTTCTTGAGGTACAACCCATTTCTGGGCTATGCCAATGGAACTCCATCGAAATCAATAAGCTTGTAGTCCCCTTTAGTAAGAACACATTTAAAAATGTACAGGCCTAGCCACATTGGCTCAAACTTTCTAGACCCTATCTTATTAGATTCCTGATCGTACAACAGGAAAAGGTCTCTTTCCGAGAAGGCACGAGGCTTAACTTTCTTATCATATTGCACCTTAATGTGTTACTTGTGAGCCTAATTGGCCATCTCAACATCGTGTCAGGTTTCATTTAAGCATGTTAGATGTAAGAGACACTCTTCTTCTGTAGAAGTGGAAGGGAGGAGTTCGACAACAAGTTTCAGAGATGAAATTTCACCAATTGAAACAACGTGAATCTGGTAACAGTTCGAGCAGAGGTTCTATATTCCCACAAGGCTGTATAAAGGATAAGATTTCAATCTGATTTATGGATCCCTATCATGCACTGAAGCATCATTTTCAAGACTTTGTTGACTGCTTCAAATTTCCCATTCTCCTGCGGGTAGTAGGTGGGTGAGCTTTCATGGTGAAGTTCGAACTTGGCAGTGAGATCAAACATCATGTGATTATGGAAATGATTCCTATGGTCTTTAACTATAGTCTATGGTATACCAAACCTTGCAATGATGTGATTGAAGATAAAGAGAGCAACTGTTTCATCAATTTTGTTATATGTATCCATCACCTCGACCCACATGGTAAAATAGTCTACTGCCATAGCCATGCCCTCCCGCCGAGTGAGGGTTACATGTCATAATGTCAATGCCCCATTTCATAAAAGGTCCAACAATGATAAGAATGTGTAAAGGAGCTGGTGGAGCATGCCTTTTATGATTATATATTTGACAGGCATGACACTTTTGGGTTGAGAGGATACAATCACGAAAATAGTAGGCAAAAAGTAACCAACATGTAAAATCTCCTGTGTGGTGGCATAACTAGACATATGTCCACCACATGCCCACACATGGAATTCATTTATAGCTTTCTCGACCTCCTCATGATTGAGGCACTGTCAAAAAATCATATTGATACCACGACGATAAAGGGCGTCACCAATTATGATATAGTGTTTAGCCTGATAATGAATACGTTGTTGCTTAGAGTGAGAGGTATCGGGCCAAAAATTCTTGGTCTGGAGATATATGATAATGTCTCCATACCATGGGTTAGATGAATCTATCAGGAACAATGACTCATCTAGAATAGAATCGTTAGATGTCGATTTAGTTTCGGGAGTGGGAAGGTCGTAGATCAGTTCAGTAAAGACTAAGGATTTGGGTTTGATGAACTCCAAATCAAATTCCTAGAGGATGAAAATAGATTTGGAACACTCCCCCCCAAAAATTTTCATGACAAGATGTACATCATGGGGTTGCAATCAGAAATGACCATAGTCTTGCGAAGTAGGATATAGTGATGAAACCTTTGGACAACTTGGACAACCACCAAAGCTAAATTTTCAATGTGAGTATATTTGATTTTGATATCATTTAAGTTCCGATTCAAATAATAAATGGGATGTTTGTCTCCAATGTTGTCCTCTTGGACCAATACCATAGCGATGGTAGTAACTGCAATGACAAGGTACAAGAAGTAATCACGTTGATAACTCGGGGGATACAACAATGATGCCCAAACTAGAACACCTTTCAAAGCATCAATCGCCTTTTGGGCAGTGTCATTCCAATGAAAGGGAACCCCTTTCTTCAACATTCGAGTAAATCCTTTGGTCAATTCAACATAATTGGGAACAAATATCTGTAGAAAGTTAGCCTTCCCTTGGAATCGTTGTAGATGAACAAGAGAGGAAGGAGTAGGAAAATCTAGGATCGCCTAGACTTTCAATGGATCTATATGAATTCCTTGCTTCAACACAACGAAACAGAGAAGTCGCTTGGATTGCACGCAAAACATGCACGTGTGTGGATTGAATATGATGTTATAATGTCGACAACATAAAACTATAGCCTTGAGATGCATGGGCTGATATGCACGATGTTTCAAGTGGGTAGGTATATTATCCAAATATGGTTGTATAATGTGTTTAATGTCATGGAAGGCATAATTCATTGGCCTCTGAAAAATTGCCCCAACATTTTTCAATTCGAATGGGATATTTCGATATGAAAATGTGCCCGATGGACAAATAAATGTGGTTTTATGTTGGTCCAGTGGGAGAATTTTGATCTGATTGTAGCTGGAAAAACCTCCATAAACAAAAATATTTCACTACCATCATAATCATCAAAAATATAATCGATAAATGGGGTAGGATAATTGTCCTTAGGACAAGCATGATTGATGTCTTGATAATTGACACACACATGGATCATTCCTTGTTTCTTCATGATAAGAAAAATATTCGACACCCAATCAGTTAGAGGTACTGGGTAAATGAAACCAACACGAAGAAGTTTTTCAACCCCAGCCTTAATAGCAACAACCTTCTTAGGATGGACCGAACATAGGTGCTGTCGAACTAGTTTAGCATCGGGATATGTTTTGATTTCGTGTACAACAATTTTTGGATCTATACCTGACATCTCTTCGTATGACCAGGTCAAAATGTCTCGAAATTCCTAGAAAAGGGATTTATAGATCTTGATCTCATCGAGAGAGCAATATGTGCCAATATGTATATTCTCGACAATTTCAGGTTTGATCAAAATATCAAGAGGGATAGTCTCTTCAATATTCGACAAATTATTCTAAGAATTGATAGCGTGGATAGATACAAAATTTAAAGAAATCTCAATGACATTGGGTGAATAAATATCGCTAAGATTATCCTCGAAAGACTATGGCAAGGAGGACCGATGATGATTCTTGTCCCATAATGTATCATCTGGCATTATGACCTCCATGATATTTTCATCAGTAGAGAATGTACTAAAGAAAGGATTAGAAGATGCACCATAATCAAAGGAATGACCAACCTAATTGATCAAAGAGAAAAAATCAAAGTGTGTCAAACAAGCCAAACAGATGGCTTCATATTCCATCTCAATAGGACTGAGCGACATGCGATCACTAAATATTAGATGCATCTAGTACTATCTAAGGATCAGATGGAGTAGCAGAGGAAGATATCATGTTGATGTAGGCAACCCAATTCGTTTTGTTAGGGAGGGAATTAAGAAGAGGAGGGGGAAAGAAAAGGTTCCCATAAGGGAAGAATTCTTAAGCAATCCCACCCGACATGCTGATATGGACGTGGGGTTTCTCCCAGAAGAGGGATGCTTCTAGTAACTTGAGAATTATTTGCAAAGAAGGTGGGCTAATAAATGTCCACTATGCCCCCTTTATGAGGGAAGGTTATCATTCTAAAATAAGTTGAAATGACACAACCATAACATATACCCATGCAATGACCCAGTAGAAGATTATAATCTAAAGGTCCGTCAATAACTTTGACTTCTACTGACACCGTCTTGCCACCTAATTCAACTTGTAACAAACTCAAAATTCCATAAGGATTGAAGCCTCTTCCATCAAAGGCCTTTATAGTAGTCAGTGACTAATTTAATTGAGGAGAACTAATGGTCTTCCAACAGGAAAGAGATATGATATAGGTTTGTTAAAATTGGAAGCCAGGGAAAAAATTCATGTAGATCATCTTATTCATGGCTGATAATAGTTTTATTAGATTCCCCTCATCGAGAGGTGTAGGATTGATATAAAGATCATCCGATTCCGATAAGTTTTCATGGAGATATGAATTTATTTTGATTATGGAATTATTATCAAGCCGACCTACAACTCATGTAGGCTCAGAAGCCCAACAGTCGCATCTATTCAAACACCAACGTTGTGTATAGATATAGGAGGAATTTTCCTCATTTGGACTCACTCATCTCATCACATCTCTCTCTATCTACTGTGCAGAAATGAGTCTCTTCTCTAATGCGCAGAAAAGGGTCTCTCTCTCACACATGTGAAGCGGGAAACTGCTGAAACTGAAGCTGCAACTGCAGAAGTAATGATTGACTTGCGTGGCCTAGAAGATCTCCTACTTAGAACTGCACTATAGGTCCATTTGGATCTCCTCTGAAAGCCGCAAATTTTGGTGGTGGAATGAAGTCAATCTAATGAACGGTTTGCAAGTTATCGACTGCCCTAGTTTGAAGCCGGAAACTGTTGAAACTGAAGCTGCAAGTGCAGAAGTAAAGATTGACCTACGTGGCCTATAAGATCTCCTCATCTGAACTATGTTGTAGGTTCATCTGAACCTCCTCTGAAAGCTGTAACTTTTGGTGGTGGAATGAAGTCAATCTGATGAATGGTTTGCAAGATATCGACTACCCCAGTTTGAAGCCGGAAACCGCTGAAACTGAAGCTGCAACTGCAGAAGTAAAGATTGACCTACGTGGCCTAGAATATCTCCTCATCTGAACTACACTGTAGGTTCATATGAACCTCCTCTGGAAGCTGCAACTTTCAGTGGTGGAATGAAGTCAATCCGACGGTCAGTTTGTGAGATATCGTCTGCCCTAGTTTGATAATGAAGCTGATAATGCTGATGTTGATGATCTAGGGTTTGCTACTGCTGATATGAATCAGATTTATTATACTATTTCTCTCTGCTGAATTATTGAAGATAAAAGAAGATTTGATCAAAGGGTTTCCCCACACATTGTGGGGTTTGTCCCTGGCTAGCCGCCACATCTTGTGTCAATTGTATTGGCTTGTTTTCTCTCGATCGTTTAATGTTCTATCTGCACTTTATGTACATCTGATTGCTAATCTGTGGAATATAATAGGAAAGAGAAGTAAACTGTTATAAGCATAGAACATACCATAGCTTAACATGGTATCAGAGCTGAGGTGAAGACAAAGCCCAAGCAAGAGCAAGAGCAATCATCGAAGAGAAGATTGACAAGGCTATCCTAAAAGAACTATGGGGTCCTCAACACTCTTTCCTGTCGAAGACAAGCTCCGTGAGAAAGCTGACTATCACGGATGGAAGATGTCTATTGATCTAACCCTAGAGGATCAAGGAGTGTTGGTTCACATAGGAGGCAATATTGTTGAGCCTCCATCAAATGCACCTCCTGCTGTCAGGAACAAATGGAAGAACGGAGAAATTAAAGCGAAGTAGATCGTCCGTGACTCTATCGACAAGTGCTTGGTGGCCTACATCTCTGATCTAGACACCTCCAAGGAAATCTATGATAGACTAGTGAGTTTATTTAAAGTTAATGATGCAAATCAAGTTTTGTTTCTTAGAAATAAGCTGAGGGAAATCAAGAAGGGT
>APFE031464725.1:0-31593 GCA_000404065.3 Pinus taeda | reverse complement strand
CTCCCTACGCTAGGATGACCTCCATTGATATGGGATCAATGATACTGGTCTGGGACCAGTGGTAGGAGTTGTACCATATTATGACACTGACTTCGGGTCGGTTGAGACTGGTCTGGGACCAGTGGTACATACTTCGAGACTGATTTCGTGTCAGTGCAGTACTGGTCTAGGACCAGTGAGAGTGGTACATACTATGATGCTGACTTCGAGTCAGTTGAGACTGGTCTGGGACTAGTGGTACACTCTCTGAGACTGCGATACTGGTTTGGGACCAGTGGTAGGAGTTGTACCATACTATGACGCTGACTTCGGGTTGGTTGAGACTGGTCTGGGACCAGTGGTACATACTCTGAGACTGACTCGTGTCAGTGCAGTACTGGTCTGGGACCAGTGAGAGTGGTACATACTATGACACTGACTTCGGGTCGGTTGAGACTGGTCTGGGACCAGTGGTACACTCTCTAAGACTGCGATGCTGGTCTGGGACTAGTGGTAGGAGTGGTACTTACTATGAAGCTGACTTCGGGTCAGCTGAGACTGGTCTGGGACCAATGGTACGCACTCTGAGACTGACTCTGAGTCAGTGGAGGATGATACTGGTTTAGGACCAGTGTAGTTGTACTCACTATGACGCTGACTTCGAGTTGGTTGATACTAGTCTGGGACCAGTGGTACATACTCTGAGACTAACTTTGAGTCAGTATGATACATCCTCGATCATTTCTTCTTCTTCATAATTCAGACAAAAGTAGAGCAGAACAGAACAATGCAAGAGCAGAGCAGAACAGAGAAAAACAGTACAGATCAGTGTAGGGCAGAACAAGACAAAATAGAACAAGAAGAATCGAGCAGAGCAGGGCAAGGGTCAGGCTGTACAGGGCAGTGCATTTGATGGATGAATAGTAACGATCGATAGAACAGATTGCAAATGAAGTTCTCCCTAGTTGAGAGGGAGTGTTGAAATTGGCAACCAGGGAAAAACTTCATGTGGGTCATCTTATTCAAGGCTGATAATATTTTTATTAGATTCCTCTCGTCTAGAGGTGTAGGATTGATATAAAGATCATCCGATTCCGATAAGTATTCATGGAGATATGAATTTATTTTGATTATGGAATTATTATCAAGCCGTCCTACAACTCATGTAGGCTCAGAAGCCCAACAGTTGCATCTATTCAAACATCAACGTTGTGTATAAATATAGGAGGAATTTTCCTCATTTGGACTCACTCATCTCATCACATCTCTCTCTATCTAATGCGTAGAAATGAGTCTCTTCTCTACTGCGCAGAAAAGGGTCTCTCTCACACATGTGAAGCCGAAAACTGCTGACACTGAAGCTGCAACTGTAGAAGTAAAGATTTACTTGCGTGGCCTAGAAGATATCCTCTTTAGAACTGTGCTATAGGTCCATTTGGATCTCCTCTGAAAGTTGCAACTTTTGGTGGTGGAATGAAGTAAATCTGATGAACGGTTTGCAAGATATCGACTGCCCTAGTTTGAAGCCGGAAACTACTAAAACTGAAGCTGCAAGTGCAGAAGTAAAGATTGACCTACGTGGCCTAGAAGATCTCCTCATCTGAACTACGTTTTAGGTTCATCTGAACCTCCTCTGAAAGCTGTAATTTTTGGTGGTGGAATGAAGTCAATCCGATGAACGGTTTGCAAGATATCGACTGCCCTAGTTTGAAGCCGGAAACTGCTGAAACTGAAGCTGCAACTACAGAAGTAAAGATTGACCTGCGTGGCCTAGAATATCTCCTCATATGAACTGTGCTATAGGTTCATCTGAAACTCATCTGGAAGCCGCAAATTTTGGTGGTGGAATGAAGTCAATCCGACGGTCAGTTTATGAGATATCGTTTGCCCTAGTTTGATAATGAAGCTTCTAGTGCTGATGCTGTTGATTTAGGGTTTGCTACTGCTGATATGAATAAGATTTATTGTACTATTTCTCTCTGCTGAATTATTGAAGATAAAAGAAGATTTGATCAAAGGGTTTCCCCACACATTGTGGGGTTTGTCCCTGGCTAGCCGCCACATCTTGTGTCTCTAGTATTGGCTTGTTTTCTGTTGATCGTTTAATGTTCTATCTGCATTTTACTTTATGTACATGTGATTGCTAATCTGTGGAATATAATAGGAAAAAGAAGAAAACTGTTATAAGCATAGAACATACCATAAATTAACAAGGTTGAAGCTCCTTCGTCCACAATGGTCCATTAGATGGTCTTACTTCTAAAAACAATTTGAATCATGAAAGGCAATTGTGAGGGAAGTCTGGTCGTATGAGCCTCATGATTAAAGACTACAAGGTTAGAATCCAGAGGATCAACAACTCCAATTGCGGCAAGTAAACCCTTCTTCTGGGTGGGACAATTTTGCAACACCTCAAGGGTCACCATAGCTAAATGAGCTTGAGCCATATCCTCAATTATGTTATAATTCTATGTAGCTCTCGCATGAGGGTTGAACACGGATTTACGAATAACGCCTTCAGGAGGTTTAATTGTCAATTCAATAGGGCTCACATTTGGAGTAGGATTTGAAGTAGATGGGGTAGAATTGGCATGTTGATCACTAGCCTAACCAGTTGAGGGATTCACATTACCGTAGTCTTTATTTCTCTTTGCCATCATAACATCATTTTTCGGCTTGATGAAGGAAAGCATCATACCATGTTACAAGAGGTAGTAGAATCCTAAGTAACCATGTTAGTCTCTTGATTAGGAAAGGGATCTATCAATATAGCAAGTGTGACACATGATTTAAGAAATTGATTTAATTTTGCATGATGTGGAAAATCACAAGTGAAATTCTCCTCATTATAGATTAAGCAAGGGTAACTAGGTTTCCTCTTTTCTTCATAAGGCTGGTTCTTTTTTTGGTCCCGCAGAGGATTATATTTCTTATTTTTTCCTTTTCCTTTCTTCTTACTTCCTAGTTGCTGAGATTTTCTTTTCGTGGATTGGAAGACATTGATCTTAGAAGTAGAAGCTATAGGAATAGCAGGAGAGGGGTTTTGAGTAGCCACATTAGAGTTGAATTAGATGGTTTACTCATTGACTACTAGTTTGCAGAACCAATCATGCCATTGGTGACATGTGATTCTTTATCGGGAGGTTGAGGAACAATGTTGGAAGGTCTTGGAGTTTTTGGTATTTTATCATAGAGCATGCCGAACTGGATATAAATAAGATCAAGATATTGAGCTGAGAAATTCCCTGCTCTTTGGTCACAACTCTGCCTTTAGCGATGCCTTCTGTTATGGATGGCAACAAAGACTTAATAAACCATTCAGCTAACAATTGGTTAGGAACAAAGGTTTTGACTAAACAACGACGACATTGCCACTCATGAATATGATCAAAAATATGAGTGGAATTAGATTGTTTGAAGGAAGTCAAAAGTTCAGTTTTGGTCTCATAGCGAATGGGAAACTGAAAATGAGTTAAGAATATGGTCGTTAAGGCACTAAAATTGTCGAACGAAGCTCTTGGCAATTCAATATACCATTTTTATATAGTACCAATAAGGGTCCATTGGAAAAGACGTAATCGAATAGAATCATCATTTAAAGACTTCAAAGAACACCATAAGTGATACATCATGACATGTGTAGACGAGTCTTCTCCAAGATTTCCACTGAACTTTGGGATATCACTAGGTAATTTTGTAGAAATAACCAACCACCAAGGAGAGTGACAATTGGAATCATTTGTAAGTCGGTTCAGATCTGATAGTTCAAGGGTTGCCAAAAATGGGAATTGCTAATTAAATTCAGGTGGGGGGTATCCTGGGTAAGATGGGATGGCTTGAGCAACATGTATCTGTGCTCCTAGATAGGGAGGATTTTGATAACTTGGATAAACATAACCTTGCTGCCCAGTATTGGGATAACCTTGCTGTCCAACTCTAGGATAATCTTGCTGTCCAACTCTAGGATAACCTTGTAGAGGTTGAAATGGTTGGGTTTGAATTTTTTGACCTTGGTAAGGCATTTGAGGAACACTTTGATATGGTTGCCTTGTGGGATTTTGCATCATCCCTACATGCGGTGGGGTAGGTTGTCCTTATGCCATACCATATACAGGTTGACCCATTTTCATTTGAGGAATAGCCTGACCAAGTGATGGAGGTTGTAAGGCACCTTCAAGAGGCTAGGTAAGTGGGACATGGGAGGCCCTAGATACCAGTGGAAGAGGTTGAGTTTGAGGTGCAACCTGCAAAGGTTGATTCACATGAACTTGAGCTTGAATAAGTTGAGACATAGGTTGAGAAACATGAATCTGAGATGTAGGTGGGACAAGTTAAAAGGTTTGAATTTGATTCATAATTGAGCCAGGTTGTATGGGCAACATGGGTTTCCAATGATTGGTAGCCATTCCCAGATATGGAGGACTCGAATGAGGCTGAGCACTAGCTTGTAGCATTTTATGAGAAGATGTGAAAATTTAGACAATAGGTTCCCCCCATGCTGAAAGAAGAGGGGAATACAGAGGAAACTACCCCCTAGGAGGAGGGTATACAATACAAGGTGGAGTGGGTTGTTGTAGGTGTTCATACCCACTAACATAAGGACCAGATTGTTGCTCTATTGAAGGTTGAGATGGAGATGGAAGAGCAGACTGGATAATTGTCATCAAAGAAGTGCAAGATGGGATTCCATAAGAGGATGACATCGGAGAAGTCTATGGACTGGATTCTGCACTAGAAAAGGTACCAGATAATGATTGGTAACTAGGTGGGACGAATAGGCCACCATATAAGTGTGTCTCTAGTGATCTTGCAAACATAAAAGAAGCTACAACATTGGTTGTCTTGATCATAGTAGCAAATGCAGGTTAAGAAACCAAAATGGGCTCAGTCATGGTTAAATTTCCCAAAGAGGATTTCCAAGGGAAACTCAAAGGTGAGTTGAAAGGAGATGAACTAGACAAAGGATTTTGAGATGGAGTAGGAGGAGAAGGAAAATGATGGGCCTGGTAAAGACGAGTCCCTCTGAAATGTATAAGAGAGGAGGTTCGAGAATATTCTTGAGAAATCTCCTCAATACTCAACAAACCAGGTGGAATTTCTTCACCATTGGGACTAACATGTACAAGTTATGGTTAAGTCAAATAAAAAGGAAGAGAAGAGGAAAGTCTTGAAGTAACAAGTGTAGTTAACTGAGGTGGCTCAGGTTGTATAACCTTAGGTTGTAATTTTTCTGATTCAGGATACTCAGGTTCAATAACCTCAGGTAATAAAATTTTGGGTGCTTCTATTTTGACTGTGTTAGACTCATCAACTAAATGGGAAGTGATCTTGGGTTTAATACTCATAGGAAGAGATGATTCTAGTTGTTCAATTTCAGATATAGGTCCAGAAGGAGTAGCTTATGAGGTACCAGATTTGGTAATTTGCATCTTTTTATTCTTTTGACGACATCCAAGAGTTGCCTCAGGTGGAAGAGGAGGAAATATTTGCATCCTACACCAACGACGAGATTGAGGAGGTTGTTCTTCAACATTGATTTAATACATTTTAAAAATTAACAACAAAAAATAAATAAAAAAGGGTAATCTAGGAAAAAGGGTTTACCAAGCAACTGTGAACTGCAATATACCACCTTGGAGAACCAAGGATTTACATACAGACCAGAAATACCCGTGAATGTTGTGTTCAATGTATCACATCGTACAAGGCAGCCGACTTAGTTACCTAAGGTGAGGATAGAAACCTAGTGTGGACTTCCAAAACCCGAAGGTATGTGGAAGCGCAATCCATGTTAGTGTTGTCTAATGCATAACCGTACAATGAGAGTGTTCCCATATAATTTTCATGCGTGGAGCACCATTCGATATACCTGAAGGTATGTGGAGAACAATATGATACACTTATGTACATGGAATGGGATATCACCCCCAAAATGCAACGCTGGAAAAAAAGAAACAACTCCTATGTTATAGGTGTTGAAACACGTCTCTAGCCTAGACCTCTAGATTTTTGCATTAATGTTTCAAATTATCCTTAAGATTGATTCAATAAATTTTAAAGTTGATCTTGAATTAAGTTTTAGTTTTCAAGGCTCACTGCGAATTTCACCTGAATATCCTAAAGATGAAATCTAGCATGATAAAATGAAATCTTTTCTCTTTAAAGAAAATCTGTGTACGGGAGGTAAGAAACAAAGAGTAATGCAACAAAAGAAATTTTATTAAGGAAATTTCCTTAATGCAATTGTTTCAATTTCCAATTTCACACAAAACCCTAAGTGCAATGAAAATGCATAAATGATGAAATTTTTCTTTTCAATCCTCTTAATATTCAAAAGAAATGAAAACTAAGATGCTTGCTAAATCATTGATAAGAGAAACCATACAGAATGATGACTATAATATCAATTTATTCAACCAATCAACGTTCAAGCAAAAGTTTCCCAATGACCTAAATGACAAGAACAAAGTAAAATCCAAACAAATTACTATCAAAGGCTAATAAAAATAAAGGCAAAGTAAGTGAAGGAATTTTAGAGACCAGGAAATACTCAGAGACAAAAGAAAAAAAAGATAGAACAAAGAAAATAAGATAACAAGGCAAGCAAAGCATTTTTTTGCATCTTACAGGGATCAATGTAGGTGCAAAACAGGCATCGATGCTCTGCAATGCAGTGAAAAGAAGGAGAGGGTGTAGTAAAGTGCTTTGTCTACAAACTAGGGGATGCGCTGAGGAAAATTCGGCTAAAATACGACACAAAAAATGAAATGAATCTCAGAGAAAGGTTTTCCTAAGGCCAATTAAGGTCTGAGTTAATCAATCAAGGTCATTTTAAGAGGTGCTAAGGTCAGGGAAACCACTAAGGAAATAAAATGTTCCCTAGTGGAGTTTCCAATTTGTTATGCAGAATTTACGATTGCAGACAAAGGTGAATTCCATAGACCTAGTGGAATTCTCTAGAACAACAGAAAAAAAGAATATATAGTTTTCCTTAGAAAAGTTAGAGAATGGGAAAGAGGCCTACCTCAAACCCGTGGCAATATTTCCTTCCTCCTCACTTGTAAGCTCCGATTGTAGCTCCAAGTGATATAATTAGAACTTGCACACATGGCTAAAACAAGCAAAGGATCTACAACAATCAAGTAGCATAGTCTAACATCTCTATTCAATGAATTAGCAAGGCATTGAAATACATGAAATTAAACATAACAAAACACATATAGGAAAACAAGATACTCATTGTATTAATAAAAATAGGAGAGAGTTTACAACCATAAATAGTAGTTGATCTTGTAGATGTCTCCCCAAGTTGACTTGTGCTTCCTTGTCACAAAGCACACCTCAATATCAACCCTAATTCATGAAGATGATGTCTCCTTTAGGTTCAAGGCAATGACATAAGGGCACAATCAATCTCCAAAATTGAACCTTGATGCCATGGATCATAGTAAATATATAGGAGAGGGATGGTAGTTTAGGATATACCATCATGAGCTTGAGATCCACTTATGATGGGAGGATGAGATCAAGGGATAAGAGGTGAAATCTCCAAGGTAGGATCAGATAGGATTCAAGATTCTTATCCATGGTAAATGGTTAAAACAGCGCTTGGAAGCTTCTGGAAGAGGAAGCTTCAAATTTATTTTTTATTTTCTTGAATTTCTCTTGCATTTATTAGATATGTTATTTCTCTTACATCTATTACAAGTTGGTAGTTGCATTAGATGGATGTCAAAACAACTTTACTGAATGGGGTTATTGAAGAAGAATTATACATTGAACAACCTCAAGGTTTTGTGGTCCATGATAGAGAGACACATGTTTGTAAATTGAAGAAGGCCTTGTATGGCCTGAATCAGACCCCTTATGCATGGTACTCCCACACTAATGGTTATTTGATGAGTCTTGGCTTCAAGAAGAGAGATGTTGATCTGAATATATATTTCAAGATCGCTGAAGGAAAACCTTGGATATTGTTATTGTATGTAGATGATTTTTTTTATGATAGGAGCTGAAGTATTGATTGTCTAGTGCAAGAGGGAGTTGGTTTCCGAATTCGAGATGAAGGACCTTCGCCTCATGCATTAATATTTTGGATTGGAAATTTGGCAAAATCATGATGGGATCTTTGTAGGCCAAGGAAAGTACAATGTTACGATTATTCAGAGATTTGGCATGATGGATTGCAAGTCCATGGCCACTCCTATGGTGACGAATTTGAAGAAGATCTGAGACAATGATTCTGATTTGATTGATCCAACTATGTATCACAAATGATTGGATTGCTAAATTATCTTGTTAACACCAAGCTTAATATTTGTTATGCAGTGAATACATTGATCCAATTCTTTGTTGAGCCTTGTCATGTACAATGGTTTGCAACTAAAACACATATTGAGGTACTTGCGAGGTACCATTGAGTATGGTCTGATGCATGCTTCTAATGGGGATTGGAACCTGTATGGTTTCTTTGATGCTAATTGGGTTGGTAACTCTGATGATAAAAAGAGGACCTTTGGATATTGTTTTAGCCCGGGCTCTGTTGTGGTTTCTTGGTTTAGTAGAAAACATACTTCTATTTCTTTGAGTATAAATGAAGCTAAATACATTGTCGCTAGTGCAACCTGTTGTGAGGCTATATGGTTTCAAAAATTGTTCTCTAATTTATTTGATCAAATGTTGGAGTCAACTATAATAAATTATGATAATCAAAGCTGTGTAAATCTTTCTAAGAACCCAATATTTCATGAGAGGTCAAAGCACATCAAAATCAAATATCACTATATTCGGAGTATTGTCCAGAGAGGAACTGTGAGGCTCGAATATGTTCCTACTGACGAGTATGTTGTTGATGTGTTGAAAAATCCATTGTCCCATATGAAGTTTGGTTATTTCAAAGAACAACTTGGAACTGTTGAGAAACCCTCTCTAAGAGAGAGGGAACACTGATTACATAACATCATATTATGGACCATCTCCTATTGGTTGTGTGTTGTGAGATCTTGTGGTCTAGGAGATGTATTGTTTATTCCTCCTGTAGGTTGTGTCCAATGAGACCTTGTGGTATGGGAGATGTGTTGTTGATTCCTTGTGTAAGTTGTGTGCTATGAGACCTTGTGGTCTGGGAGATGTATTGTTGATTCCTCCTGTAGGCTATGTTGTGAGACCATATGGTTTGGGAGATGTATTATTGATTCCTATTGTAGGATGTGTGTTGTGAGACCCTATGGTTTGAGAGACATATTGTTGATTCCTCCTATAGGTTGTGTGCTTTGAGACCTTGTGGTCCAGGAGATGATGATACCTCCCATAGGCTGTGTACTATGAGACCTTGTGGTTGGGGAGATGCTTTGAGATGGATGCTATGTATATTTTCTTATGATGAGATTGAGAGAGAGAGAGGGACTTGGATTGAGATATCTTCCTTAGGTTGTGGGATCTGAGACCTATAATGTGGTTGGGAAGATTGATCTTGAGAGAGATTGAAAAATTAATTCCCTAGCTAAGAGGGAGTGTTGCAAATTTGGATAGCTACGGTCATTATTTTTCATTAAAAATAATGAAAAGATATTATTTTTTGTCAGCCCTACAAGTTGACTTCATTTGGGCATCAAATCACATCAAGTTTGGTTTGCAATTTCAATGAGTATCTCATCACGTGCGAAGGACAAAAATAATTTTATTATTTAATTTATTTATTTATTTTATATTAATTAATTATTAATTTAATTAATTTATTTTATTATTTATTTAATTATATTAATTTATTTATTTATTTATTTTTATTTTATTTATTTATTTATTTTATTTTATTTTTATTTTATTTATTATTTTTTTATTTTTATTTTTATTATTATTATTATTATTATTATATTATTATTATTATTATTATTATTTTTTTTTTATTTATTTTATTTTATTTATTTATTATTTATTATTTATTTATTATATTTATTATTTATTTATTATTTATTTATTTATTTTTATTTATTTATTTATTTTAATTTTATTTTTAATTTTTTAATTTTTAATTATTAATTTAATTAATTAATTAATTATTTTTTTATTTAATTAATTATTAATTTTATTAATTTATTATTATTATTATTATTATTATTTAATTTTAATTTTATTTATTATTTATTATTTATATTTAATTTATTTTATTTATTATTTTTAATTTTTTAATTTTAATTTTTATTTTTATTTTATTTTATATATATATTTTAATTTTTAATTTTTAATTTTTAATTTTTTTCCTTTTGAAGCTACATTGACTACGTTTAACTTGGCAATCTTGGTATCTATTTGAATTTAGTTCAGATAATCTCTGGAGGTCGAATACTTCAGAAGTATATTGATTCTCGCTGACTGTGATTTTGCTCTCACATTGGGACGTTGACTTGAGTTGGCCACATTCCTTGACAATGGATTTGACTGAGATTCTTTGACTAGTGCATTGACTTTCTTTTCTTTAATAGTGGATTCATAACTGAATTTCCACCTCTCATTACAGTCACCTCAGGGCCGAATTTCAACCTCATTTTGAAAACTGTTACAGTTGGCCTGAAGTTAACTTTCTCTCTTTGTTGACCGATTTTAATTGGTACTTTGTTGAGGCAAGATTTGGATTTATTGGAATATTCTTGATGTACTTTTGATGGACATAATATCTCTCTCATAAAGAAATAATTTTGGTTGTTTTTCCCCTTGTGGGTTTTGACCTAGCCATGAGCCTAATTCTTGAACTTATGGCAGCATTAGAAGTAGTTATCATTTGTGAAAAACTATTCTAGTCCTAGCTACACTAGAATTTCAACAATTCACGTTCTTGCCCAGTTTCTATTTCAATCTGGAAGAATTCAACATACAAAGAAGATCTTTCTTTATAATGCCCAAAGAATCTGAAAAAGATGATGGAAAAATCATTTGGACTAGGAGCTTTGTCCGGGTCAAGAGACCAAATGGCCTTAATGACCTCTTCTTCTTCAATCAACCTTATAAGATGAATAGTTTTTTAGTCAGAAACTATTGAAGGTGAGGCAACGATAAAGGAGTGAACCTTGAATCATTTGCTTTATCCTCTCAATATATATTTTCGATGAAATTGAAGGCTTCTTACTTTCTTTTATCAAATGATAACTTTGGCCTCTAGTATGATTTCCTTAACTTGGTTCCTTATCTCCCTTGCCTTGGATTGCTTGTGGAAGAAGGAGGTGTTCTGATCCTGAAACTTTAACCAAAGAGTTCTTGACTTGAAGCACCAATATTCCTCCTCTTATTTACTGAGTAGAGATATTTGTTTTCTTTTTTCTTTGTTTCGATATAACCCTCCTTCACTGTTTCATTCTCCTTTTAAGCTTGATGAATATTAAGCTGTTGGATGAGATCAATATTCTCCTCATTTGGAAGCTTAAAGTCGAGTTTAACCCAATAGAAAATATCATGCTTCACCTTTTTAAATTTGGGCTCCCAAACAAAAGTGAGAGATCCAACACTGGAAATGACCAAGCTTGGTGTAATATTTCTGACACTCCTTCCTTTTGTAACCACCTAGGATTGATTAGAATTTCCTCTTGCTAGTATTGATGAGAAGCACTCAACACCTCTCACTATCCAATTACTATGGATTAGGAGCCTATCCAATCTAGATGTAATGTGACATGCACTGCTTCTTTTGTTGGTCCAAGTATACTTCCATTTCTTAGCAGCTAAGTCCATTAGGTTCCAATCACTTGAAGATCTTTGATTCCCTCACAAAATGGGTGTGTAATGATAGTTCCATCACATTTCTTTGAAGAGAAGAGAACCATGATGAAATTCTCATTGACTATAGAGTCAATATGCCATTGTTCCTCTTTTAACCTGATTAAGGTGTCTCGAAGCTCTCCTTTCTCATTATAGTTTATCGGGGCATAAACATTGATAAACGATGAAACTTCTTTGGGCTTTTTCCTTTGAGTTGGAAAACAACCCAAAATCTTGATTTTGTACTGGCTTTTAATGAAAAGGAAGAATCTAACCAAAAGGTGCTTAGTCCTCTAGAAGCACCATAGGAATTTTGAGCAACCCCTAAACTATTTTTCCAAAAGGATCTAGATAACACTAAGATTTATTCATCATTTAACTTAGTTTCATGTAAGAACAAAACATGAGTTTTTTCCATTCTTATGAGATCTTTTACAATCTGGGATTTAATGGGGTTTCCCAACCCCCTTATATTCCATGAAATTACTTTCATCTTAACTTAGAGGCTTTGGACTTACCTCCTCTAGATCTGATGTTAACTTACTCCTTTACTCACATTTTTCATGATCTTCGTAATCTGAGGTTCATTTCCCATCTTAATGTTTTACTTTACTTCAGTGTCCCTTACATCTTTGTTGGAGCGTCGTCTTTTGGGTTTGTGGTTCTCCAACTCCTGACTAAATGAGTCACTTGTCTAATTTAATCTCTTCTTAGCACCTATTGTGAGCACCTTCCCAGTCCCTTTGTCAACGACTTGTAGTTCTGGGGATGCACTTTCAGAACCTTTATCATTCCTCGCAGATATTTGAGGAGTCGTAACACCGTGTTCAACCTTAGATTGAGCCAAGCTTTCAACCAATTCTAGTTTTTCCTCACAAAAGTCCTCATATTCTTCTTTTTCCACTTCCTCCATAGTTACTGTCTCTTCATTTCCTGCCACTAGAGGCGACTTCTCTTTCCCATCCCGTGACAAAATATCAAAAGGATTTGTAGAAATTGAATCCACATTATGAGAAATATTTTTTTTTAGTTTTAGCTCCACTTTTTCCTTTGGAGGCTGCCCTTTTTTCATATTCCATTGTTCTTCGTGTGAAGGGACTGACCCCTCGTTGATTCCACTCTTGTTCTTATTACAATCATGAACAAACATACTTGTGACAATTTTTTAATTTGAAGTGATGCTAGTCATTATCTAACATTTGAATGAGACTCCATTCAAATTGAGTTGAGACTATCTCCATGGGAAATCCCTTCTCAGATCCACTTTGACAAAAAAAATTTCACAAGAAAATTGTTGACCTCTTGCCTTAGCACGGTCAAGGAAACATTGAACATCATTTCCAATGGCCTTTAGACAATAGTCACTTCAATAGGAGAGGGGCAAGTGTAGAAGCTTAATCCAAACATGCACCACCGTAGGAATGTCTTCGTTTGGATTAAAATCCAAGGACCAAGAATTCAGGTACATGCCTCTGGAGCCAAAGAAATATGGTTTATGTTTTAATACTATACTCACAATCCTCCTTCATTCGAAGAGCAGGGCGAAAAAAACATTTCCGATAGTGTTAGGCAGACAAATTGCTTATGCGAACAAAAGTGATCTCCCTAGATTTCCAGCAAAACCTACTAACAAATATGAAAATAATTGCTACCTTTCCTTAGTTTATGAATGATTGAAACAAGTAGTATATGAAGAATAACCTACCTAAACAAAGTGCTTGTTGAAGTCCTTTGATTGCTTTCCGTAGGAAACTTGTCCTTGATGCTTTAGATGCCTTTCCAATGCTTTCCACAACTTCTCCATGATGCTCCAAAATATATCTGCATGATAAAAACATACAAAAGGATCAAAGCATCTAGAATATACGATCAAAGGTAAATGAAGTTCTTAACTCAACATATGTCATAAGTTGAGTCAATAACTAGTTGTAAACCATGTGAGTGATCAAGGAATCTCACAAATAATATTAGAATAGACATGATTAGGAAAGAACAATTGCTTTGTATTTAATTCAAAGGAGAACAAGTTTACAACCTTGTATCCTTGATGTCACAAGCCTCTTCCCATGATCTCCAACCTTCTCCTTAGATGAAAAGCCTTCTAGCCATATTTCATCAGCATAAGTCTACCTTCAATGGTCCTCTCCAACCGTTTTGCCTGTGTTTGATTTATAGGCCAAGAGGAGGAGGTTTTAGATCCTAAAATGGTGTGATAGGGGATCCACAAAGAGAGGGAATTAGCTCCATGATGAGAGGGATCAGGCTTGAGTAAGCATTAACTCGAAGCTTTTAGTTGGGAAATATTCGCCCAACAAAGCTTCTAGAATTTACTTTTTTATTTTTACTTGCGTTGAGTCATGTACACAATCTATAGTGTAAGACAAAGCGCACTTTTGCGTTGAATTTAATTGCCAAGTCTACGTATGCGCAAAAACTGGCTAGGGAACCACATAGGCAATGAAAAATAGGTTTTTGCTTGTAATCCATAAATTTCATTCTCTTTAGGATTGTTTGGATTCTAGCCTTGTAGGGTAATCACTTAAGACACTTATTAGACAACGAGAAATCCGAATCAATAGTCATGGTGACAAAATTTAGTGTAACAAATTTCTCCCTAAAGTGCAAAGTCATAAAATATGTGTGAGGACTAAAACGCTTTATCATTCCAAGGTTTAGATTAGAGACCATAGTTGGAGACCTGAAACAATCAATCAAAGGTTACAATACAATATATAATCATCACTGAGGTGGGTATTCCCATACTCAGAGCATAAATATCTCAAAGAATCAATATCAAAATACACCTAAAGATCCATGTCAACAGAAGGCACAATATGGACGCATCCATCAATGGATCTAGGTTTACAATCATGAATATTTAATAACTCCAAACAACCTAGATGGATGAAACTAAATCCAAGGTCTTGATCTCCATCTCTCGAACCATGGTACAAATCTAACCATGTGAGTGAAAGTCTCATAGTCAAACATGGTATAAATCACTTGATTACCGGTCAATGATGTGAACCGTTACCAAGTGTGAGAGAAACCACCAATAAGGACAATGGTTCTCAAGGTACTTCCAGTACAATCTATGAAGTGTGAAAAGATGTCCTAAAGTTGAACACTCATAGAATCATTTGATCGAAGGTCAATGCTGAGAACCTATCATTGAAGGCGAGAAACCTGCCATCATTAGAGAACTTTCGAGGTCTAAAATGGGCCTCCTAAGAAAAATGTACAACCAAAATAAACTTTATAAGAACCAATAGGATTCAAGATGATTATGTCAACCATGGGGGATGATTCACCGTTTTTGGAATAAAAAAGTAAAAATATTAAAAAATAATATAATAATAAAACTATTTTTTCAACTTGTATTTTCAACTTATCTCCCTAAGGTTTTACTCAAATTTCGAGCGAGAGTAATCGTTGGATGCAAAATTTAATTCCTCATCCAAGGATTACCCATGTTGCATAATTTTGATGGACTCAGCTACATGAAAAATGAGAAATACATGAAAAAATGTGATTGCAATCACATTTTTCATGAATTTCTCATTTTTCGTGTAGTAGGGTCCATCAAAAGTGTTGAAAAATATAGAGCATTCACAGTTAACAATTTCTTTGCTTGATAATTTCTTGTGATATACTTTTACTTCTTAGCTTATGAACTTTTCTTTGTTAACTTATTAGTGTGTTCTCTTCATCAAGACAATTACCAAAATAAATAAAGACAAGTGACACAGTAGGTAGGCTTCTTCAACCAGGGTCAAAACCTCTCACCTCTTGAGAGGAAAACTCGATAAAATTCTTCTTTCAAATCTTCAATTGATAAGTACCAAGACCATAACATAGACCCTTGACTCTAGTATCCTCCCAAGAATCTTGTCACAAACCTTGATTCTTTGCTTCTTTCCTTCCTTGCCTTCCTTGTTCCTGAACTTCTCTCCTTATCGACTTCTTCTAGAGAAACTTGGTCTCTAGGTATTTTACTTCGAACTTCCGAGTAGAATCCTCCTCTTGTTACCCCAAAAGAAACTTCGCTGCCCTAAATTCGCACTACCCAAAAGAATATTTGTTGAACCAACTTTGCACTGCCCGAAAGATTTTTCGTTGTACCATATTCGCACTACCTAGAAGAATCTTCGCTATACCCAAAAGAAACTTCACTCTTCTCTTTTGTTGCTCCTACTTCACACTTCTTTTCACCCTCTCTTCATACTTCTTTCTAGACTGAATTCAGATTGAACTTCTAGTCTAAATTGTATGTCACCAAATGAGGTCGAGTTGGGCTATTTATACACTTCTTCTCTGAACCTTTAGGCCGAATTGACAATTGGAGGTAGGCCAACTTTATCTAGCAACTTATTCATCATTTGTAGGCCTCCTTGAAGAGGTTATATGTCCAGTTCTTGGAGGATACTTTACATAGACAATATGACCTTTTATAAAGTGCAACATGACTTCATTTACATGACAATGACTCTTACATTTTATGACTAGATGAAAAATAAATCCTAAAGACTCTTAATGGGAGTCTTGACTAAAAAACAAAATCCCTTTCTCATGAAACCCATGAAGCAAGTCAATATAATAATTTCATTTTTCTTATTTACATCTTATTACATAAAATCATAATTACATGTCATTATAAAGACCAAACGTAGTTACACTTTTCAACACTCCCTCTTAACTAGGGAGGTATTCGTAATGGTACCTTGGAATTTCTCAATATGAAGAATCTCTCATAAGAAGAATTCAAATTTGTAACTCATATGTATAGAATCATATCAACCAACATTGTTATATAGAAAGGCCTTAACTAACAACTCCATCTCTCCACAATATATTGAGCCCAATGCTGGCGAGACCAATGATTTATAGACACTCATCATTGTCTCTCTAGGAACATACCCCGCCTGGGTTCATTCAGGATATGATCCATGAGAACTATTCTTATCTTGGACTCCCCAGTCCTAAAAGAACATTGGTTCTCCACAACTACTCTTCCATGGGATGCCCTATCTCATCCCCAAAGAGTATTAGATGCCAAATTATTACACAATCCTCCATTCTGTCTTCCCAGGTAAAGATCATAATGACATGTCTATCTCTCCTTTTCAAACCAGGAGGACATATTCCAATAAATGAATGTACTCATTCCTTATCACAAAGGAATGCACCTAAGCTCCATGCTTAGGAATTTCCAATTTCTTCCAAGTAATAAACTTCTTTCCAGGATCTCTCTCAACTAGGGACCTACCATAGCTCCTCATGTGGAGATCCTAAAACAACTAGCTGCTCGAAGAGCTCCTTCATTTAATGTCATGAATTCCTTCTTCATCAAGGAGTTTTCATATTTGGGGAATTATGTATAGGGAACATATCATCCATCACTTTTTATCCATGAGTCAGTCATGTCCTCAACTCATGAGAAAGTAATCCATCAAATTTTTCATCTGGCTTTGCTTCATGTCATTCCAATTTTATGCCATATTTTAGAAGGACATTAGATCCTACTATATGATCAGCTTGGAAGTCATTTACATATCTTCCCTTTGATAGTCCTACATAAGCCCAACCAACTTCTAGTTAAAAAATAATTAATGAACACTTCAACTCAAAATTACCTTTGTGATGATCTTTCACCATGAAATTTTTGTGTAAGTATCAACATCCTGCATGCAGATTGCCACATCTCCCATAGATATCCATTTTCAAGGGTCCCAATCTCTTTCCAACTTCTATTATAGTTTTCATATCTTTTCGACAGATATTATAGTCAAATCTACTTGGAATTCAGATGTTGAATGTATTTATCCTTTGTTGCATATTATCCTGATCTCTTCCTATCTTTTCTCACACCCTTCATTCCCAGGAGCTTCCAATCATGGTTCCTTGATTGTAGTTAGTTTCCTCATGTTTAATATGAGAATATATATTATGTTGATTTCATCTATTGCAACTTGTGATTTTGATGCAATCTTTCGGAGGAGGAGATCCTTTCTTTTCATGATCATATTTCCCAGGATGGAAATGGTGATCCATGTTATCTACAACAATATGACATGAATTTCATAATAACATATGCAAGCATACATACCTTATCTTTCTTTTAGTCATTTCAACTTCCTTTAGCATCTTCATTCGAAAGGAATTTATCCTTTAGACCTGCTTTCTTGTTATGTCATCATATGATCATTCCTTGAATCTCATGAGTTGGAATTCATGATGAAAACCTTTGCTTCTTTTATACATTGGTGAATCCTTTGATGAGAATTCTATTAGAGAAACTTGAGGATGTTTCACATCCTCACCAGGAAGATGTTTTCTTCTATATATATGATGATCCTAGTCGACGATGACCTCTACTTCTATACATATTAATTAGGTTCCTAAGAGCTTCCTATTCTTTGTAATTAGTAGGATCTATACTAGACATATTTTCTTCTTCTTATGTCATGGCCTATTACTTCTAATGCTTCTATCACGATGCTTCTTTCTAATATGATGCATCTTGTCTTATCTACATTGCTTCCTATCTATAACTTACAAGTGAAATTAAACTTCTAATGAAGAAGATAATCTTAGTCATCTTTTTGCTTCTTCCTTCTTAGTCTCAGATTCTTTTACTTTCTTAGTAGAATAGTATTCTTCCCTATCCCTCTTGCAATTAGGACAATCTTTTCTATAGTGCCAAAAATTATGACAACCATATCATCTTTCTTTAGCCATGTTCTTCCTTTTCTTCTCTGGATTACTAAACTTTCCATTTTTCCCCTTTTGTCTTGTCACTATTTGTTCCCTTCTATCTAATCTTTTGTCACTTTCATTCTTCATCTTGTCTTCCTCTTCTTTGCAGAGAGACCATAATTTGATGAATGGGATAACTTCCTCTTCCCTATTATAAATGAGGTTACCTTGTTCATTAGTTAATGCATTTAGGAGATTATTTTGTTATCAGATAACATGTCTCCTAGATCCTTCAATTGACCTTTTATTTGAGATGCTTTTAGAGAGACATGATGATATTCCTTCATCCTTTGATACTTTAAATTTATGAAGATCAGATCCAAGTGATAAGATATTTTCTATCGTGCTTCTACAGAAAATTTATCCCAACTTATCATATATTTCCTTAGATGTCTCCAGGTTGGCTACATAGGAAATGAGTGAATCTTTGATGGACTCCTTGAGAATCTTTTGAGGCTTGAGATCCCTTTCCATGTATTCAGACAATGATTGTTCTTTGGATGACTTGGAGACCTTCCCATGGACATGATCAACAACTTCATTTACTTCGAGGACAATGTCTATCCTTCTTTTCCATACAAGGAAGTTTGATATCCAAACTAGTTTTTGGTCTTCCGTAAAAAAAGAAGTCATTTTACTAGATTGTATTATAATAAGAGGTACTTACTTGAGAAGATAAAATATTCAACTTGATGATGAACTTACTACTTCTTACTTCAAATATTTTGTTGAGGGAGGAATGCCTTCTATGAGATATTTGCTTTAATAGAGAGAGGATTGACTTTTGATTCAATCTTTGTTAGATTTGAAGAGCTTCCACTTCCTTTGAAGTGATTCTAGGGTTTCAATATTTCTTCTTGCTTCATTCTTCGATCTAGGGTTTCTTTGATGTAGATCTTGATATTTTTGATAACCTTTGACTTGCTTTGATGTCTTCTCTGAAGATCAATTCTTGTGTTTCAAATTTTTTTGACTTCCCCTTCTTGCCTTCAGCGCATAAGTTTTGATACCATCTTAAGAAATCTAGGGAATTCAAAGTTAACAATTTAATTGATTGATAATTTCTTGTGATATGCTTTTACTTCTTAGCATATGAACTTTTCTTTGTTAGCTTATTAGTGTGTTCTCTTCATAAAAAAAATTACCAAAATAAATAAAGACAAGTGACACAATAGGTAAGCTTCTTCAACCAGGGTCAAAACCTCTCACCTCTTGAGAGGAAAACCCGATAAAATTCTTCTTTCAAATCTTCAATTGATAAGTACCAAGACCATAACAAAAACCCTTGAATCTAGTATCCTCCCAAGAATCTTGTCACAAACCTTGATGCTTTGCTTTTGTCCTTCATTTCCTTCCTTGTTCATGAACTCCTCTCCTTCTTGACTTCTTCTAGAGAAACTTGGTCTCTAAGTCTTTTACTTCGACCTTCCCAGTATAACCCTCCTCTTGTTACCCTAGAAGAAACTTCGCTTCCCTAAATTCGCACTTCCCAAAATAATCTTCGCTGCACCAACTTTGCATTGCATAGAAGAATTTTTGCTATAGCAACTTCGCACTACCTAGAAGAATCTTCGCTGTACCCAGAAGAAACTTCACACTTCTCTTTTGTTGCTTCTACTTCACATTTCTTTTCACCCTCTCTTCGTACTTCTTTCTAGACTGAATTCAGATTGAGATTCTTGTCTGAATTGTGTGTCACCAAATGAGGTCGAGTTGGGATATTTATACACTTCTTCACTTTACCTTTATGCCAACTTGACAGTTGGAGTTAGGCTGACTTTATCTAGAAGCTTCTTCATCGTTTGTAGGCCATCTTGAAGAGGTTATGTGAGGAGTTCTTGGAGGATAATTTACATAGACAATATTGTCCTTTTACAAAGTGTAACATGACTTCATTTACATGACAATGACTCTTAAATTTTATGACTATATGGAAAAGAAATCCTAAAGACTCTGAATGGGAGTCTTGACTCAAAAACAAAATCCATTTCTCATGAAACCCATGAAGCAAGTCAATATAATAATTTCATTTTTCTTATTTACACATTATTACATAAAATCATAATTACATGTCATTATGAAGATTGAACCTAATTATAATTTTCAACAAAAAGTATGCAACATGGGTACTCCTTGGATGAGGAATCAAAATTTTCATCCAACGAGTGTTCTTGCTCGAAATTTGAGTAAACCCATCGGGAGATAAGTTGAAAATACGTGTTGAAAAAGTAATTTTTTCTTTTTACCCTCTAAAATTTGATGATGTGATTTAATCTTATTTTATTATTTCTATTGTTATTTTATAATTTCCTTAGGATGCCCATTTTAGACCTCAAAATTCCCCTAATGTAAGGCATGCAGGCTTCAAGGTATTGAAAAAGGTTTTTAAATCAACTTCCTAGACAATGAGCTGAAGTGGATAGGATGCGACTCATCACAGGAGGGCCTACGACATGAAACTCATGTCAAGTTTTGAACAACAAATTTGAAGTCATTCAGGACTGACTCAGGGATGGCTGATGCGATTGAAGGCTATGAATTGCAAGGTAATTTTAATTGAGGTTGAACTTCTCTTGAATATATTGGCAACATGACATTTTGACTTGGCAACATTTGACTCAAAAATAATACCCAAAACCAACTGAAGAATTTCAATGAGGTATGGTCAACTAAGACAAATGGATTTCCCAACCTAGACACAAAGGTGACAGAGTGTCATGTTCAAGAACGACATACTGCCTTTTGTAATACAAAAACAAATGTTCCTTCCCCAATTCCCCGTACCGTTACTGACAAGTACCTCTTTATTTTTACACAAGTTTGAGGAGGATAACATATGCTTGTCCTATAATCTCATCCTTTGGATGAGTCCTTTGGAGTATTTTTAACGAACCCTAGGGGAGTGGTTCGATCTCGTCATGATTGACAAGTCCTACACTATTTATGTTTAACGAGTTTAGCGAAGGGGTAACTCGATTTCATTTTCATATTTAAAGAGTTTGAAAAGACACAAAAAGGAAACTCATGTAGTTATTTCAACATAAACTTTTAACGAGCCCGAAGAAAGTAAAGCTCGTGTTTTTCATTTTTAGGAAGCTAGGAGAAAAAGATAAGTAGACTTAGAAATGTCCTTTTTCGTCAATTTAGTCTCTCAAGCCAGGAAAAAGGGTAAAATAATGCAGGAGAGAACTCTATTGACCATGATTAGTCAGCGCATGCCTTTTTCATAAATAGTTTAGTTCAGTCGGTAAAGGAGCTAAACTTATACTGAATAGATGACTGTTCATTTTCTTTAATGAGTTTGAAGCAAATAAGCATACTTGACAATCTTTTCATATTTCGAGAGTAAAAAAAGAGCTTAAAGTTAAATCTAGGGTTTCTCTTTTTCGTAAGTTTTAACGAGTCCGAAAAAGTGATAAAAGTTTAATCGTTATCACCGACTTTTAATTTAATTAACAAGCGGGAAAAAGTGGAAGAAATTTACATTTTCATGTACGTTTTATGAGCATGAAAAGAATTATGCTCAACCTTATTTCATTTTTTTAACAAGCTTGACACAAGAAAAGGAACTCTGCTCATGGGTGTTGTTTCATTTTTTAACAAGCTTGACACAGGAAAAGAACTACACTCATAGGGCCCTGTTTCATTTTTTTAACGAGGTTGACACAATAAAAGAACTATCCTCATAGGTAACTTTTTCATTTTTTAACGAGGTTGACATAGTACAAGAACCATCCTCATAGGGACCTGTTTCATTTTTTAACGATGTTGACACAGTAAAAGAACCATCCTCATAGAGACTTGTTTCATATTTTAACAACAAATTTGGAGTCATTCAGGACTGACTTAGAGATGGCTGACGCGATTGAAGGCTATGAATTGCAAGGTAATTTTAATTGAGATTGAACTTCTCTTGAATATATTGGCAACATGACATTTTGACTTGGCAACATATGACTCAAAAATAATACCCAAAACCAACTGAAGACTTTCAATGAGGTATGGTCAATTGAGACAAATGGATTTCCCAACCTGGACACAAAGGAGTGACATACTACCTTTTGTAATACAAAAACAAACGTTTCTTTCCCAATTTCCCCCCACCATTACTGACAAGTACCTATTTATTTTTACACAAGCTTGAGGAGGATAACATATGCTTGTCCTGTAATCTCATCCTTCAGAGTATTTTTAACGAACCCTAGAAGGAATAGTTCGATCTTGTCATGATTGACAAGTCCTACACTATTTATGTTTAACGAGTCTAACAAAGGGGTAACTCGATGTCATTTTCATATTTAAAGAGTTTGAAAAGACACAGAAAGGAAACTCATGTAGTTCTTTCAACATAAACTTTTAACGAGCCTGAAGAAAGTAAAGCTTGCGTTTTTCATTTTTAGGGAGCTAGGAGAAAAAAATAAGCAGAATTAAAAATGTCCTTTTTCATCAATTTAGTCTCTCAAACCTAGAAAAAGGGTAAAATAATGCAGGAGAGAACTCTATTGACCATGATTAGTCAGCACATTCCTTTTTCGTAAATAGTTTAGTCGGTAAAGGAGCTAAACTTATACTGAATAGATGACTATTCATTTTCTTTAACGAATCTGAAGCAAACAAGCATACTTGACAATCTTTTCATATTTAGAGAGTCAGAAAAGAGCTTAAAGGTAACTATGGGGTTTCTCTTTTTTGTAAGTTTTAACGAGTTCGAAAAAGTGATAAAAGTTTACTCGTTTTCACTGACTTTTAATTTAATTAACGAGCAGGAAAAAATGGAAAGAACTTGACATTTTCATGTACGTTTTACGAGCATGAAAAGATAACAAAAGATGTTTGGGATTGTCATGAGTTTAATGAGTCTTGAAAATAATAACCAAAATGGACTCTACATAGTTTTCATTTATATACAAGCTTGAAACAGAGAGAAAACTATGCTTGAGAGTGGTATCATTTTTACATAAACTTGAAATAGAAGAAAACTATGCTTGAGAATGGTTTCATTTTTACACAAGCTCAAAACATGGGAAAAATATGCTTGAAACTAGCTTCATTTTTACACAAGCTTGAAACAGAGAAAATCTATGCTTGAAAGTAGTTTGCATGCCCCCAACAAAATGACTAAATTCTAGGCATAACATGCCCCCCAAGCTTCGTTTTCACTTGAGTAGACTACTGGTTACTAATAGGTAGATGAAATGAAGGTTCATTTACAAGATCAAGTGAAAGACTCGACTCAATTGGGGGGGATATGTTTCATTTTTTAATGAGCTCGACATAGGAAAATAATTATGCTCAACCTTAGTTCATTTTTTTAACACGCTTGACACAAGAAAAGGAACTCTGTTGATGGATGTTGTTTCATTTTTTAATGAGCTTGACACAAGAAAAGAACTACGCTCATAGGGCCCTGTTTCATTTTTTAACGAGGTTGACACAGTAAAAGAACTATCCTCATAGGTAACTTTTTCTTTTTTTAACGAGGTTGACATAATAAAAGAACCATCCTCATAGGGACCTGTTCCATTTTTTAACAATGTTGACACAGTAAAAGAACCATCCTCATAGAGATTTGTTTAATTTTTTGATGGCGTTGACACAATAAAATAACTATCCTCATAGGGACCTGTTTCAATTTTAACGCGGTTGTCACAGTAAAACAACCATCCTCATAGAGACTTGTTTCATTTTTTAACGAGGTTGACACAATAAAAGAACCATCCTCATAAGAACTTGTTTCATTTTTTAACGAGGTTAACACAGTAAAAGAACTATCCTCATGGTGACCTGTTTCATTTTTTAACAAGGTTGACATGGTAAAAGAACGATCCTCATAGGAACTTGTTTCATTTTTTAACAAGGTTGACATAGTGAAAGAACCATCCTCATAGGCACTTGTTTTGTTTTTTAATGAGGTTGAAACGGTAAAAGAACCATCCTCACAAGCACTTGTTTCGTTTTTTAATGAGGTTGACACAGTAAAAGAACCATCCTCATAGGAACTTGTTTCATGGATTCCAAATGGAAGAAACACATGTCAAGGGATAGACCTCGATCATGACTTCCAAGAGGTCTTCATCATAAGGAATAATAGTTCTCTGGAAAGAACACATGTAAAGAGAATCAAAAGGGGTTATAAAATCAAGTTCAAATTCCCTCATGGGGTACACCATGCCAATTACCAGATCTAAGTCAAAAGAAGTCGAGAAAAAAGTGAGAGGCTCACTTGCATCGGTAACCAAAAACATGGGACAAGTTGCCACATAATTAACTCGTGGTGGGGTAGGTACCATTTCCATATAAGGAACATTCGGGGATTTTATATGACTAGTAGTCGAATCAAGATCACCAAATGAAATCTGGTCAATAGTCACAATTTTTCCATTGTGAGGGAAAGACATTACTCGAAAGAGTGTGGAAATGACAACTTTCATGGCATAGACATTGTTTCACCCAAGGAGAAAATTGAAATCTAAGGGGGCCTTGGACTACCATAAGATCGATATAGACAAATTTTCCTTCCATAGTAATAGATAACTTAGGAAGGATCACTAATGGCTATGTTAAAATATAACAAATTATGTGTAATAGGCACAAGCTGAGGGGAACCTAAAGCTTGCCAAGCGGTTGAGGATAAAATACTAACAGAATCACCTTCTTCGACATTTGTGTGATGCACATTCTTACCATACGCTTTCATAGTGATTTGGAAAGTTGTGGAAGAAGGAAGACGAGGCCCTGTTAGTCTACTCCAATCAAAGGAAATAACCTCATTACTTGGAGGGGGTTCAATGGAAACATGTGAAATTCCCCCATGTGTAGAAGAATCTGAGGTAACAAGAAGAACCTGAGTGATATTAATTTCACTCTCTAAAGGGAGAATGGGACTGACTGAATGTGGAATCAAGTCGACCACTTGATCAACCAATGGTTCATAAAACTGAGTGATATGCATTTCACTCTCCAATGGAAGGGTGGGATTGACTGTACTTGGATTTAGATCAATCACTTCGTCAACGGACAACAGGTTCGGAGGAAGTTTATGGTAACTAGTTGGAAGTTGTTGTTGTGAAACAATAAATTTTTCCAACAATTTTGAGGCTTCATCCATATGAGGGAAAAGGTGACTATGATAAATCCTTTACATAACCTACAACGAAACATAACTTTACCCTTTTTCCTAGGAACCTGACAATCATTGTTTGATGGATCAACAATAATTTGATAAGAATTTTTAGACCACACTTCTAACACCTTTGGAATACTAGTATAATCAATAAGAATGTGGTCACCCTTATAAAGCTTGCAAGGGAATTTGGGCATGTGACGTATTTTGGAAGTTTCCTCAACATTACCAATACTTAAAACCATGGTTGCTTGGTTGAATTCTTTCTTATATTGCTTCTTCTTCTTCTTCCATTTATTCTTCTTCTTAGTCACCTTGTTACTAGCATCAAGACTTTTACCAAGCGAAGAAGAAGAAAGGGAGGACATGTTGGGTGAAGAAGGTAAAGGGTCAACATGAGGTTGGTGATGTTGAGATGGTGAACTCGGTTGAGGTGGAATAATTTTAGTCTTTGGGATTAAATAAGTTCAAAACAATCACACAAGTAAACCTATCGTGAATTTGGGAAGTGACAACATAGCCATAGAAGGAGGACCAAAATTTGGAAAGTCAAGAAAAGGACTAGGATCCCCATTAAAAGGGGTTTCTTTATCGGTAACTTTCAACATTATTTCCATTAGATTCAACTTAAATAAATTTATTACCAATATTAATAATTCAAAATCACAATCCACGCCTAAATTCTTGTAAAAAAAAAACAAGCAAATAACATGCACTAATAAATCTAAGGAATCGAACCATATATACAACATTTTTACCAGTGAAATCATTAGTTGTTGATGAAATCCAAACTCGTCGATATCACTATGAAAAGTGAATAAAGATAGAGCGGGTGGAACTGATTACGGTGAAAATCTGCTTAATGTACACAATCTGGTGCAAGTAACTTCACTTATGCCATATTGAGTGAAGAATACCCTCCAAAAAGGTCCAAGTGAGTCTAGCCAAAAATCTGTTCCAGGTACAACAAATACTTCCTCTCCATCGCCACCTTGGGTAACAACCCTAAGATTATGGTCTCTAAGGTTACCGCTTAATACAATTTAACCTAGGGGATGGTTGTCGATCAGACATACACACAAGGGCAGAGTAACAAAGCTCAATCCCCTTGAAAGTTCCTCAACATGGTTATTCTGAGGTTTACTTCCAAGTGACTCTCAAGTACCATTAGACACTATTTGTAATATGTGTAAACCACTCTACCATAGCCAATGAAGTGGGGTCGATCACTCCACTGGGTATGATATGATCTCGTGCTTAACTCCTTTGTTTAGGGAGCTTCCTAGAGCCAAACTGTAATAAATGGATTTACTCCCTATCGCAAGATTCTAGTGTTTGTTTGCAGCTTTGGAAAGTTAACTCATTTCCCTATTCCAAATCCCTACAACCTAATCTAATGTAGGTGGAAAGAGCCCTAAAATAATAAAAAATCAAAATTGATTTGTTTTTTAAAGTTGTTACTTACTCAATTGGTAAATGGATGTGAAACTGATGGTGTTATAACCTAACTCAAAGTTAAATGCAATTGAACATGATATTGTGATGTTTTAATTTCGATGAAATGTAAGTAAAGTAAGGAAAGAGGTTTCATTTACTTTTCAACAATATAAGAATCGATGGATCATTTTCAAGATACAAATTATAGAGAATGCATAATACAAGATTCTTGACCCTTTTTTGAAAAATGCAACCTAATTTCCTCAAAATCTAGGTTACAAAAACCAAAATTTTAATGTTAACATCTTCTTGCATACCCAAAAACAAACAATGAATTCTTCCTCCAACATACAAAAGCCATAGTTTCAATTTGATGTAATGATTTACAAATCAATGTAAGAAGAAGATTGTGCTGTCTTATGGAGAGAAATAATCAGTATTCACTTCAACAAAAACAACAAACTCCAAATCACAAGTGTTGCCTTGAAAAACCCTAACTTTTTCATAATACTAATGATTCTTCGCAATTATGAAAACAAAGTACTTAATATGATCTCTTGACAGAAAAAAAGGACATGCTGAAGCTATCTCAGCAATGACTGAACCTTCTTTTAGTTAATCAACAATTCACCAGATCAAACCTTGAACCCTAATTTGCAAAAATAAATAATTCTTCAAGAAGGCAACCCAAAACATCAAATCAAAATAAAAAGGAAATTTCTAGAAGGTAAACAGGTCTAACTAAACACAACAATCAAAAGTTCATGGACTTGACAATTGGAAAACTTTAATTTTAAAAAATTTTCAGCATTTGCGCAGATAATCAGCTTTATCCAGTGGGCATACGCATTGTTGCTAAATGCTTAATGCACAAATATACACTGTTGATAAAATAAAGTGCACACTTCGGGAAAATTATAGAAAATTTAAAATAAAACCAACAAATCACAAAATCCAAACTTTTGATATCTTTTAGACACTCAGATAAGGCTACGAAAAAAGATTCAAAAATTAAAACAAGGAGATGGGGAAGAATGAGACATTCCCCAATGGAGTTGCCAATTTGTTAGGCAAACAAATTGCTTATGCGGACAAAATTACCCTATATATCCAACAAAACCTACTAACAAACATGAAAATAATTGCTACCTTTCCTTAGCTTATGAGTTATTGAAACAAGTAGTATATGAAGAATTACTTACTTATTTAACGAAGTCCCTGTTGAAGTCCTGTTGATGGTGTTGGACCCGCCAACATGTCAGGGGATCTCCCCCGCAAGAAGTCCCAAATAGACCTCAGATCGTCTGGAGTAGGAGTCCCAACAGTGTGTAGTAAAGCTATGCCTTAACTGTGATAACACACAAAGGTAAGTGTGATATCTTTGTCAGAAGCAAGTGTATAACCTTGCAATGAGTTAAGTGAGATGCATGGGGGTTCTAACAAACGGAGGGGGAAAAGGAAGTGTGTCCCCTAGAAGCTTGTAATAGTACGTAACCTTAAAGGAACACACAAGCTGAATGACATCACAAGATGGAAAGTAGAATAGTCCACAATCCAAAGTGATAGGTTAAACAAACAACACGATTTCAACAAGATTAATACAATCATATACAAAATAGTTCATACAAGAATGTGAAATTTAAATAACATACATTGTTAAAGGAACCAGAATAATCCAACTACAATAACAACATATGCATGAAAATGTGTTGGCTCTATTAAATATAAAAAGTGAAAGCTTCATCCATACATACACCATTGACGAACACTAGCCCCAATAGTGGAACATTACGGTCAACACCACCTGCTCCTCCAAAGAGATGCACTCGCTCTGCATTGTGGAGAAGCCAAGGCTTGTCACAATACTCTCCAAGCCTTCTCTAAGCAATGCCTAGCCAAAAGCCTGTACTATGAGTTATGAGGTTCTATATATAGAAAAGGGTGGGGTGACCCTTGACATTCCCCTTTGACTCTTGGACTACCCTCATAACTCTTCACATTACAACAATGACTGTTCACATTCCACCAATGACACTTGGAATTTCACTTATAATATATTTACAACAATAAAATTTCCACATATACCCATGTGGGACAAAAATAGGCTCGAGTCAGCCTGACAAGACAAACAACATCACTCGGGGTCTTGGGGAAAGACCAATGTGGTAACCTCCCCACGATGATATTCGGTGACGAATTAACACCAAGCTTGGTACTGCTCTATTGTGTGTTGTACTGTTTGATGGCATCTTTGTCGAAGTGCACCTTTACCTCCATGGCTTCCGAGTATATGGTTTTTAAATGTTTTTCCAACTCATCTTGAAGCATTCACAACATTGCCCTAAGTTTGGGTGGACCACTGATGTACCTTTGCATGTTCTTTGCGTTGAGATGCAACTCATCTCTAGTGGCTATGCACATCAATTTCTCTATGTACTTGTTGACATCCAACATGACTTGGTTCTTCCTCATGGCCTAGGTGAGAGTTTCAATGGAAGGGATCTTGTGCGTTCACACTATGACATCTAAACTCCTAAACAAATGTGCATAGGAAGCCTCAATGCTAGTGATGAGCGGAGGGAGCTACTCATAATTCTAGATTTGCATCCGAATTCATGCTTTGTCTAGCTCAGCCTGTGGCTTCATCTTCTTGCGCGAGTAAAGCGGGGCTCCCTTGTACCTCCCCCGCATGTGCGGAATAACATCGTGAATGTCTTTGAGAGTTTGGGTTGTCTGCGTGTAGTGCTGCTGAAAGCCATATAAACAGACAACCACTTTGTGCACATGGACAAATCTTCTATACATTGACCACATGGTGGCCTCCAAAGTCGATATCTCCACCACTATTGTTTTCTTCATCTCTATCATGGCAGATCCTGTAGACTGCTCTTCTCTCTACTTGGCCTCTTGCAAGTCCTTCACCATTAGATCCTTCTCTGTGATCTGATAATCACCCTATGAGTGATCTCAGTTAAGAATTATTAAAGGGAGGTATTAGAGACTCATGTGCTGGTGTGTGTCTAGGTTATTTAAGCAACGGATTGATCAGATTGCAAATACATAAACACTTGAAATGGAAGACAACAGAGAAACACAATAAGCAATTATAAGAACACAAGCAATTAATAAGGAGTTCACCCTATCCTCCAGGGCTACATCTCTGATCCAGCTCAGTGGTGGCCTTCTTTTGTTGTGTCTTAAAGCAGAGAATTACAAAGAAGGAGCTCAATATGAGTCTCCTGACACATGATAGCTTGGCGGGGTGATTCTTGGATTCCCCAAGCCACTAGAGTACATAGACTCTTGGCCTTACCAGCTTTTTGACCTCTCGGGTCTACAATGGAAGGAGCCCAATGTGGTGCTTGGTCCTGAAAGATCCCTCTTAGGGATGGCTCGAATCCCTCAAGCCCTCTGGTGCTCGACGCTACCTTTAGTCAGCTTAGCCCTCTGCCTTCTTACTGCTTTTTGCTTTCTTTGTCTTCTCTTCTCTATTCTTCCTTTCTCTCCACCTTTTGCGTTCTGCATTCTCTCTCTCTCTCTGTCCTTTTGCCTTTATTCATGGCTTTAAATCCATTCGAGATCATGGTTGTTCCATTCCCCTTCCAACTCCGTCGGATCGCCTGCTACAGCTTCGCTTGGAATTCCCTGTCTCAGCATCATCATCAAACTCACAGCGAGCAGCCACTTGTCCTCCTGCGAACTACGCCAGCTTGCTTCATCGGTTCGGTTCTTCAGTTACGTCGTGGAATGAGTCATCCACAACCTTGGCAGTCAAATCGAACCTCAAATTCTTTTAGAGCATAGCATAATCCTTCGTTACATCCGGTCTCCTTGTCGGGCGCGATATTAGTTGTTAGATTTGGATCCCCCAGATCCAACGCCATCCGCTCATTTCGCGCGGTTGACTTGCTCGACCGTTAGCACGCAATGAGTGGCAGTCTTATCTCTCCTCCGCTTGCCACATGTTGGGCACTGAGTGGAATCGTTCTGTTTTCACCAAATTTGCTTACTGGCCAAGGATGCCCCCAATAAATACCACCAATTTTTGGAGCGTGGGTCCCGCCTCAGCCTTTAGCCTTTTTCCCCATGGTTTTTTCGGCTTCCATGCGATCGAGCGCTTGGGGCCTCTCCTTCTCGAGGGTTTTTTCCCAGCAATGCACAAATCAAAAACTGCCTCCATTTCACGATTCGGGCTTCCCAGGGGCTAGTTTCGCCTCCTGCGCAAATCTCCATGGGCCTCGGTCAGCGCTCTTTGACCGAGGTCCTCATCGTTCCACATTGGCTGCCAACTGCCACTATTTTAGAGGTGTTTTTGATCGCTGCTCTCAATTCTTTGAAGTCTGTCCCGACCTGGTACAACCATGGTTCTTTTCATTATTCTTTATGGATTCAATTCGGATCATGACCTTCCCACTGAAAAGCTTTTGGACCACCTGTTATCACCAAAATAGGTCCCTGATAGGCTGCTGATCAGACTATCTTAGTGTAACTATTTCAAACCAATCTTTTAGCTAAGGCTTAGCCTCCTCAGCCTGAGAGGGCTCTCTCAA
>APFE031464718.1:12880-23430 GCA_000404065.3 Pinus taeda | reverse complement strand
CTCCATGAGCCATCTTTATTTCTCACCAAAATGATTGGTGACCCACATGGTGATGTGCTAGGCCTGATGAACCCTTTCTCGAGCAACTCCTGCACCTCCTTCTTGATTTCAACATTCTCTAAAGCAAACAACCTATACATTCCAATGTTAGGCAATGGAACATCTTGCTGCAAAATAATATCATGTACTATTCCCTTTTTGGGTGGCAGACCTTTAGGTTCTTGAAATAAGACATCATACTCTGAAACAACCTTTTCTATATTGGGTTGTTGTTCAACATTACAGCCCTCAAATACATTGGTTTTATCAAGTTTCTTTTCCTTTACAACCATCAGTAAGAATTGTTTGCATGAATTCATCATTCTTTTCATCTGCCCTGAGTTTATGAGATTATAATTATTCTTGAGCTTATGAGCTCTTACAAAGTATTCGATTCCATCTTTAACCAGTAGATACTTTTTATTAACTCTATAGAAAATAGCCTTTCTATCATACAAGTAAGGGCTTCCTAAAACAATTCCACATATATCCAAAGGAATTATGTCTAACTCAATCTCATCTACAAACGCTGACCCAAAAGAAAACTTGAGTTTGCACTGTCTAGTCACTTGTAGTTGTGCTTTATCATTCAACGAACCTAATGGGTATGGCTTCTTATGAGGTGTAGTTGCTAATCCCAATTTCTTTACAATTGCTTCAGAAATTAGATTTACTTGTGAGCCACTATCAAACAAATTATCAATCTTTTGATTTTTGGAAATAACTCGAATATGGAAAAGCTCATGTCTTTTTCTCTCATGTTCTTCATCAATAACAGATTGCGCAGAATTACTAGTAGATGCTTCAGAATTCTTACCTTTTATACCTATGGCTGCAATGATTGTTTCATCTCCCGAGTCTGACCCCAAATCTCTCTGAATAGCTGCAACAGTCTTCTTCTTCTTGCCCTCAGACTTCTTAGGTCTCAGCTCCGGATGTAAAATCCAACAATGCTCATCATCATGCCCCTCCTTTTTACAGTGAGTGCATGAAGCTTTGCCTTGCTGTGCAGTGTTAGCCTTCCTTGCTTTCCACTTCTGCTTTCTTTTCTCCTTGCTCTTGCTTATAGTGGGTTGGGATGGTCCCCCAACTTCTCGATTCCCATTCTTCCTCTAGCTTCTAGATGAGTAGCTTGTACAGATACCTCATCTATACTAGTGGGATTAAACATGAAGATGGTATGCCTCATGTAGCTGTGTAGACCACCAATGTACTTCAGAAGAGTCTCTGGTGAGTCTAATGAGATGCCCAACATCAATGCCCTCTTTCTAAATTCTTGAGTATACCCTTGCACACTTTGCCCTTTCAACTGCCGAAGAGTTTGTCAACTCATCATGGCTTGTTGCATGTAGGCCAATGGATAGGACTGCTTTTTGATTGTAGAAACAAATCCATTCCAGACAGAGATGGTCTTACCATGCCTCTTCATACCAGCTTGGGTTCTGCCTTCCCACCAAACCAACGCAGTGCCTCCTAGGCGTAGGCTTGCCAGCTGAATCTTACTTTTGTCTGAGTCTATGTTCTGTACTATGCAATACATCAATTTGTCCAATCCAATTGTCCAACTTTTCAGCATTTAACTCTCCATCATATATAGGCAAATCAAATTTAATATATAGTTTAATCAAGGATGCTTTCTTATTATGCACAGGGCTATTAAGAGGTGTAGGGAAGCTTTCTTCCTTTCCCTTTCCTTTTGAGCGGTCATGGGAATGAGATTCATCTTCTTCTTTATCTTGTTTAGAGCCTGATGAATCCTCATCCTTATGCTTTCTAAAGTCCCTATACATTTCTTCTACCATGGACTTTATAGCTAGGAAACTTTCTCGAATGAGGTCTGGCTCTATAGAACCTTTCTTCTTGACATTGTTTTTCTGGAATAGACTCTCCCAATTTCAGATTTAGTTTCACCAACTCTCCTTCTCCTAATTTGAGCTTTGATCTAGTGAGCATTCACAGCTAAACCAACACAAGCTTGTCTAACCTTACAACCTAAAGCTCTGATACCACTTGATCTGATAAGCACCCTATGAGTGCCGTTAGTTGAAGATTTGTTAAACAAAAGGTATTACAGACTCATGTGCTGGTGTGTGTTCTGTGTTATTGAAACAACGGATCGATCAGATTGCCAATACACAGACATTTAAATGGAAAGACAACAGAGGAATACAGTAAGCAACACAAAGACACAAACAATTTTTAATAAGGAGTTCACCCTATTTTCCAGGGCTACGTCTCTGGTCCAGCTTCAGTGGTGGCCTTGTTTTATTGTGTCTTACAGCAGAGAAATTACAATACAGGGACTCAATGTGAGTTCTCCTGAAGTAGAATTTTGCTTGGCAGGGTGGTTCTTGGATTCCCCAAGCCACTCGGAGTACACAGACCCTTGTTCTTCCTACCAGCTCTGTGACCTTTGGTCTATAGTGGAAAGAGCCAAATGTGATGCTCAGTTCGGACAAATTCCTCTATGGGAATGCTTGAATCTTCAAGCTCTCTAGTGCTCGACGCTGCCTGTGGTTAGCTCGGCCCTCTGTCCCCTTTGCTTGGCTTTACTGTTCTCTGTGTTCAGTCCTCCTCTGAGGGTTCACTGTTCACTGTGTCTCTGGTCACTTGGACTCGTTTCAAAATCCTCCTTTCTTTTCGACTGTCTCTGTTCATGGCTTTAATCATTTGATCCCTATGCCTGTTCGGTTCCTCTCCTGCGTGCGTCGATTCTCTTTCTGTAGCCGCGCTTGGAATTCCCTGTTCGGTGTTAGCATGAACGCTCGGGAAGTGCCACGTGTCCCCATCGGAACAGCGCCAGTCTGCTTGTCGATTCATTTCTTCGATTATGTCGTGGATGCGTTCTTTCTCCACTGTGGCGGTCAACGGATTCCAAACCCCTTTAAATCACGGCTTAATTCCCTGTCGATTCTACTTCTTTCTATCGGGCGCAATCTCAGCCCTCCGATCTAGGCTCCTCCAGATCCAACGTCATACGCACGTCGAGTGCGGTTGACTTGCTCGACCGATAGCGCGCGATCACGGCGGTTTTTCTCTCACCTTCACTGTCACGCGTCGATCGCTGAGTGGGATCGCTTTGCTCCTGTCCAAAACCTCTTACTGTTCAAGGGCACCCTGATCAAACCGCCGGTTTCCAGGGCGCGGGTCCCGCCTTTGCGTTTTAGCGCAACTTGACCGAGTGCTTAAGGTTTCCCCATTTTGGCCCCATTTGCTTCGCGCTTCGCAATTATCGCTAATCGCGCATCAAAATTGCCTCATTTTCCCGATCCGGGGCTCCCAGGGGCTGTTTTGACCTCCCGTGCAGTCTCCATGGGCCTCGGTCAGTGCGCTTTGACCGAGGTCCTCGTTGTTCCGCGCCGGTTGCCATGGCCACTGGTTCAGGGTGTTTTTGATGCTGTTTTGGATTTTATTAGAGATTTGTTCAACTCGATACAGTTAAAGTTCTTGACAGTCTTTTGTGGATCCGATTCGGATCAATGATATTCTTACCCTAGACAAGGTGGGGAAAGGATCAAAGAAAGAGTTTTCATATAAAGGTGTTGATTTGACCCTTTGAGGTACTAGCCTTTGGGATGTTAAGGCAAACTTTAATCTCGGAGCTGGGGCTTGGCATTACTCCCTATTAATCTAGGTTGTCATTGATGTCAATAGTTGATGTCAATCGTTGATATGGCAGTGACCAGGATGGCAAATATTCTTGAAGAAGTCTAACACTCAAAGGCATTCTGCCCTGCCTCCATTTCTGCACTAAATAATGACCAGTCACATTAAAAATTATTTTTCACCTCCTTAGAGGCAAAATTCTTCCATGAGACCTACACCATCTTAAAGAGCATAATTTTGCCTTTCCAATGAGCCTTTACACGCCTCCAAACTCCCAATGGTTAGGGAGAACGAGATTTTTTAAGTTAAAAAGATTTTATTAGTCCTTGAGCCCACCTTACCTTGACTTATTCATGTCAGCCTGCTTAAAGGGACATGTCTATTCGATTTCATCTACAAAAGCCTAGAGATAGGAGCTCAGATTTAATTCTCTGATTACCAACATCGAATACACAGAAAGTAGAACGAGGAAGACGGTTCACATCTCGTGAACTCCAAGAGGAGATGTTTTGCGGACTATAGACATGTGTTAAACCTTGAACAGGCTACTATACTTGGACAGTAGGTCGACTGGGGATGATCTGAGACAAAGGCACTAATACGTTGGACATCATGGCTCGGTTAAGACTGCAACAACAATATTGTTTCGCGGCTCCCAAAGTCTTCTTCATCAAGCCCTGTCAATATTCAGTTATCCCTTCACTTAGTATCCACGTCACGTCATCAATGACAACCTTGTCATACAGAAAATGTCACCACTGTTCTTCATAATACCCAATCAATGTCTTCAAGTTACCTCATCATGACATCAACACTGCATTATGATCTTCAATACAACACTTCAATGTGTCTTGAATGAGCTGCACCATGTTCTGTACCAACTCTAATAATAGTTCTGCACCTTCTTCAAATCTTCTTAAAGTGTGAGTAGGTATGCCAACCTTCTTATTTCTCTGATACCAATTGTTGGAAACACTGAGAGGGGGGTGAATCAATATTTCTTTTCAATTGTTATTTTTACCAGTTGGATCACTTATATTTAGAACACAAAATAAACAATGATAAGAATAAATGATTTTATTAATTGAATCAAGTACAAATGAATGAGTACAATAATTGTTGCCAAGCTCCAACTTGGACTTTAGTGAGACTCCGACCTCTAGAGCTTCAACCCTATCTTATCCAAGGCACCAACCTTGAGTTTAGGAGCACCAACTCCAAGGAAACCAATCCTATAGTTTCGCTTTGTCAAGATATGTTTGGTTTCACGGCTCTCAAAGTCTTCTTCATCGAGCCTTGTCAATCTTCAGTTATCCCTTCACTTAGTCTGCACGTCACGTCATCAATGACAACCTTGTCATGCAGAAAGTGTGACCATTGTTCTTCATAATACCCAATCAATCTCTTCAAGTTACCTCATCATGACATCAACACTGCTTTATGATCTTCAATACAACACTTCAATGTGTTTTCAATGAACTGCACCAAGTTCTGCACTAGATCTAATAATAGTTCTGCACCTTCTTCAAAACTTCTTAAAGTGTGAGTAGGTATGCCAACCTTCTTTTATACATAGTCAAGTATATGTATGAGATGCCACAGTGACTGTTCACTTCACTGAGACGCTGTGCACTTGATTAGATTATATGTTACCCTTCCAACTTAGTTCTAAGTCTAATCCAAGCCACCAAGAAATTGTGCCACCATGAAGAAGCTATGTTATTGCATATTCATAGAACCCGAGCCATAGTGATATATGCCACAGAAGGTCACTGCCCGTTCTCTAGACTGCTGTCCAAGAATATATATATATAGATGTCACCTGCTTCACCGTAATGAATGTGACTCTGAGCACCCAAGCCACAGTTCGAATATTTAGGAGCTCCGAGAATGTCACTGTAGGGAAGCTGAGCGCTGAGGAACAGTCCGAGCACTAATCCATACTCCAAAGATCCTTCAACAGTCCGAGGTATCAGTGGGCGGAGGTTTAATTCAATGTAAAATATTCGAGTTACAAAATCTTAAGATACTCCATCGTTTGAACCTTTGTAATCCAGGGAAGAGTATTGCTGTTGCAGTGTTAACCAAGCCAAGATGTCCGAGGTATTAGTGCCTCTGTCTCAGATCATCCCCAATCAACCTACTGTCCAGGTATAGGAGCCTGTTCAATGTTTAATACAGGTCTGTAGTCCGCAAAACATATTCTCTTGGAGTTCACGAGATGTGAATTGTCTTCCTCGTTCTACTTTCTGTGTATTCGATGTTGGTAATCAGAGAATTAAATCCGAGCAAGTACTTAATCATGTACTTGCCTTTTTCTTCATAGAGTCACCATCATCATGTCCTTGATTGCCTTCTTCATCACCTTGTCTTCTTCAACATATGGTCACCATCATTATGTAGTCTTCATTATTAGGATCACCTTAGGTAAGGACATTAGGCTTCACATCATTGGAGGTTTGTCATCAAATCATCGGAGGTAGGACATGTCATCATGTGTATTTCTTCTAGGCCTTCATCAAGTACAGTGATATGGTAGTCTTCAATTATGATCAAGATACATGGTTGATACGTCATTTGTGTCTTGACAACTTAAACAAGAGTTGTAGTCATCCTTTGGCATCTTCAAGAATATTTGCCATCCCAGTCACTGGCATATCAACGATTGACATCAATGACAACCTAGATTAACAATCTCCCCCTTTGTCATTGATGGCAATATTCTTTCCCTTTCAGATATTCTCTCCCCTTTTGACATCAATGACAAACGGGGCACCCAAATACTCCCCCTGTCAAGTTGCTTCTTTTCTTCGTGAATAGTAGTTCTTTATAGGTATGTTACTTCCTCTGTCACAGTGCTCTTCTTTTTGGCAATGTGGTTCATCATAGATGTGCTTACATTCCTTTATGTGATGAACCAACTCCCTCTGTCTGCAGAACCTCCTCTAGCTCATGAAAGTTTACCTGCTTAGTGATCAAGTGGAAGAGATCTTCAATAGTAGTTCATGGATATATAAGGGATCATGTTCTTCTATGAATGTCAAAGCTTCCATTACCTTCTCAGCTCCTTGTGCTTGTTTCCTTGCTTCTTCTAGTTGAGATCTAAGGGAGGAGATCTCTTCCTTGTATTGACCAATCTCTGCTTCAAGTTTGTTCAAGCTCTTGTGCCTTTGTTCAAGGTGGCTTGACAAGGTATCTTCCCATTTCTTTGACTTATCCAATTGATTTGTCATGGATATGACTTCTTCATGATGCTTTCTCTTGTTTTGATGAAATTCTTCCTTAATCTCGACGAGCTTCTCATCTCTTTCTTGTACTTGAATCCTAACAAGGTCAACTTCCTTCCTTGTCTTGTCCTGACACCAACTTGCGCTTTCTTCTTAAGTTCCTCATTTTTCGTTTTTCAAATTGTTAATCTCTTCTATAACAACCATGAGTTTAGTAAGAAGATCTTCAAAATCTTCTTCATTCTCTTCATCTTCTAGGTCTTCTTTAGCCTTGATGTTATCACTCTTATCTTTAGGTTCCTTGATGGGCTCTGGATTGCCTTCTTGTTTTCCATCATTTTCTTGACTAGAGATCATTGTCAATGCTCCTTTCGAGTGAAGATCATGAAGTTTATCCCATATGCCTTTTGCTGACGAACATTTTTCAAAGTTGCCTTCATAGATTCAGGTAGCCCATTCAAGATCGCTTTCATTGCTCTTGTATTATGTTCCTTGGATTCTCCATCCATCATGTTATTAGAAATCACTGATTTCCAAACTTCAATGCCTTGAGTCTTTAAGAAATTCCTTATTCTTGCCTCCCATGTATCAAAGTTTCCATTGAACAATGGAGCCTTCACAAATTGATTGACTTCAATTTTGGTGGTTAAGGGAGACACTTCTTTAGGAGGATTGGAGGCTTTCTTCCTTGGATTCGCCATTTGTGTTTTAATGATCAACCTTCAAGCTGTTAGTTTTTGAGTGAAGGTACTGGCTCTGATACCAATTGTTGGAAACACTGAGGGGAGTGAATTAGTATTTCCAACACTGCCAAGTCCACTGTTGGAATGGCTTCAAAATTGGAGAGCTGGAGGAAAGACCAGTGCAAGAGGCCCTAGAAGATCAAACTTTTTGGAGGGCCAGCTTGTCGGGAAATTGATGCCCTAAGTACCCAAACATGACTAGACCTGGAAGGAGGTGAAAGAAAGTGGTTTTTGGTGACCACGTTTTGGTAGATAAGTGCTTTAATCTTGGGAGAATGGAGTCTATGATGAATATGAGTAGGATTTCTTGGTTCCCAGTGAAGGAGGCCTCGATACCACTTCACTAGCCTTCTAGGTCAAGGAGAAACAGTTTTGCAACTTTTATACTTCGATGCACAAAGGGAATGGCTTATCAAGGTCAAATTCTTTGATATAATTACCCCTATGTGATTTTGTTCCTATTACGTGGCCCATAAATTGAGAGATGCTATAATAGAGACAAAAGTCCACAATTTTAAGCAGTAAAAGCATGCAACAATTAGCCCTAGAACAACGAAAATCCCAGTCCAATGTATATGAAACAATAAAACATGAATACCATTAAAAGCATGTACTTACATGTAATAGAATATATCCAACCATTGACAATAGAGAAGCTCCAAGAGAAGATAAACCAATATCCACACGTCAAAATTCTTCCATAAAGATCCAATTCATCTTATAGAAAAAGTGCGAAAATATCAAGAGATAGAAAAGATCCAATCTAAAGTGATGATGAGAAATGAACTCATTTCACTTGTATTTATACACAACTTAGGAGTTCGAATTAGCCTACTTGGCCTACATAAGCCCGAAAAATAAAATAATGTTCTAATAATTCAACTTTTGGTGACAAGCCCATCAAACTAACTCATAAATGAAAAGGTAAGCCTCTTAAGAGGTCAAGTAATAATCTATGCATGTCGAAGGGCCCTCTAAGAGGCCTAATGAAGTCCATAGGTGCCACAATGAAGAATAGGACCCTCAAAAGCAATGGACAAGGGGTTGGCCCCTTGTAATAACATGTGGTGCTCCAAATGACATGTGGAGGCACACAAGTATCCTCATTGGTCTCCAAACAAATCGAAGATTCATGTAGACCACCTACAAGGAATAGGATGATGATGTAGGTGGTGTCATATCATCGTGCAAGGCCTGGATCATTTGCCAAGGGTATGGTGTAAAACTGGGGCCAACAGGGCATGATGGATCAGGTGCATCTTCCTCGTCGAATAAGTGAACCACGAGCAATATTTGGATGGCTGTGGGGATTCGTGGAGTGCTGTGTGCTGCTGTGGAGGCCCATGGCTCTCGAGGCACACCCTACATGTGTCAATGTAGCCTTCTAGAGGACTAAGACCTTGAATAGGGAGACCAAGCCCAAAATGGAGACCATTTGCAATCCTGGATAAGATCCAATACGTCCCTTAGCCTTTCAGTACAAAAAGTCATTAGAGAAATCGAGTAAATGAACTTACCAAACATGGACCACAAGTGGGGATTTCATAATGTTTTGCTATTCCATAATGGGCTTCGGGATGTGCCAGTGTCTCCTAAACTCCAAATGGGGTTAACCAATAATCCTATTAGGTGGTTTCTACTTCTAAAGGGGATAATATAGTCAAGATACATCCTTCAAAAGGTGGTGGCATGTGAGAGATAGGTGAATGAAGTAGGGGATGAGAAGGGGAAGCCCTAGGTCGCATGCTGGGATAGAAGGGTAGCTAATAAGAGGGAAACCCACCTCGGGTTTATAATGTAAAGGAGGGAGCAATTGTGGTACATGAGGTGCCTGACCTTGATTTTTCCACCCTTCTTTGTATGCCTTTTGCCCTTTTATGATTTTCTTTGAATAATTGCTCAATGCTTAAGGGCTAAGAGCATGATGTATAAGATATAACAGTGAATACCCCCTTTTAAGGTGGTGCAGTTCATTGCCCACCAAGGGTTGGGGCACTCATGGCTTCATATATGATGAAGGAGGCTCATAAAGCTTGTAGGAACTAGGGTGATGGCCATGATGATGGGGTATAGCTCATGTCTTGGCTTTTATCCACGTGCTAAATGTGTTTGTCCCGACCATCTTTTGCATTTTGTGGTACATTTTCATGTTGAATGTGGCCATATATGATTTTATCTTTCTTTTTAGTTCCATCAACCTCCGAGCCTCATTCCAAGCTATGACCCAAGTGGTGGGCAAGAGGAAGGGGCATGCTAACCCCATGTGGACCCAGTGGAGGAATGTCGACCCAGGGGAAAGAAATGATGGATGGGGTAATAATGAATGGGAAGAGGGTAATATAAGCGGATAAGGGAGTGGGACCACACAACCAAAATTAGGGTTTCCCATGAAATACCATCCCTAGATCCAAATGCTTGGTAAAAGAGATCCCACAGGACTAGAATCCAAGGTTAAGACCTAAAAGGGGTTTAGGGGACAAGAGCACCGATCTAGCCCATTCTTTCCATCGAATCCCCCCATTAATCCATTCCCAGAAGGGTCCATGATAAGCAAACTACACAACTCAATTTCCAAATAACAAGGCATACCTTTAGGTTAAGGAGGCCCACCTTCAAACATACGATCATGGCGGATGGGCGAGGGACCACTTAATTGGCTCTGGTGGTGGAGAAGTGGCACAATGAGCTAGTTGGTGGCTAGTGGCTGCTGGCTGAGGACCATCTTGGAGAAAAAAATTCTCCTAGTGATATTACCAATGTTGCACGAAGCGCAAATGAAGAGGGGAGGTTTTTGGAAGCGGGGATGTCGAAGCGTCATTTTCCAAAAATCTAGGAAGTGAAGCGTCTGCTATATATATATATTTATATTTTTTTGCATTTATACTCAAAACAAACATCCCAAATACCAAATTAGTTGTAGAAGACATGAAAACAT